>CAUYQV010157822.1:0-57231 GCA_963574575.1 Galagoides demidoff | reverse complement strand
AAAGTATTAATTACAGGCTCCTGTTGAGGACAGGGCCACCCCACCAGCCTGGGACTGTTCTCCTCTGGACTGTGAGTGAGGCAGCACTAAATATCTTCTGATTCAAAGTGCAGTGTTCCAGGCTGTGTTAGAGAAGTTCAAACAGGACTTGAGTAACTCGGGCATCTCTCTTTTATTTCTGTATCTTTAGCATTAAGAGCTTCAAGTCATACGTATCGTTATATCCTGGTTTCTTCACTCAAAGTTAATACACATCTCTCTCCTTTTCTATTAGACTATAAACAAATCTGTATAACTGCAGCTTCTGATTTGTCTTTGTGTCTCCCCCAATTTCCAGCATAAGTTTTAAAGACTACTAAAAAATATACCTGATTCTTCACTTTTAAGGCAAACATCTAAAATGATTTCTTGACTCTTTCTCTATACCTAATTTGCATCCATTGTCTTTTCCCATAAGTCTACTTTTTAAGCATTTTTCAACTTCTAATAGCATTATTGAAGGATGTTTTCTGTTTTGACTATTGTGACCTACACTCCTGCCAGTCTACTCTCTTCCCCACTAACAGGGCTTTGCTCATGGCCCAGCCTCAGCTCCCAGAACTTCTTCCCTCTTTAGCCACCTCATACACACATGGTCTTGCCCATTAAGCTGATGATTATAAGACTCTCTTAACTTACAGCCGTAAATTCTCCCTCAATGTATTTCCACATATCTCTATAAATTCCTACCTTGGCAGTTCACCTTTACCTCATACTTAATAATGCTTAAAATTTAACCTAATAATATCCGTACTAGCTCTCTTTCCCACTTTGTTCATTTCTAAATTGATGTGGCAATTCTATGAGCTCTTGAGACTTAAAGTTTATTTCTATTTGCTTTTAATCTTTCTTCCTTTAAATGGAAACTAGGTTTAAGCTATATGAACTTTTTGAAAATAATGTTTTCTGGTTGATCTCTTCAGTTTTCACTGCACTTTCTTCTCAGCTCTGAATCATGGACTTTCAATGGCAGCTCCTCCTGAGCCCCCTTTTCTCCATTCTGTCTTACAAAATTGTCCCCTTATTAAGTTATACAGCTCCCTTTCTTTAGAACAAAGCAATTTCTATTAGCTACTGAATAAGGTTAAAAATTCACTGCCTCTAATTTTCAATGTCCTGTATGAAGTACATATGACTCAGTAGTTTTAACTTAATTCAAATAATGATGTAAACTGATCCATTTCCTCATTATGACTTTGTTTACACTGTTCCTACTATAAGTCCTCTTCCCTCAGTTGATTCACCCAATCAGCACTATCTTACTTCTTTCTGAAATTCCAGTGTCACTTTTGCTCCAAAGCTTACTTGTTTGAAATCTCTATCCCCTCTTGCCTGGTGCTCTGCTGTTGGCTGTATTGGTTTTATATTCCCAACATTCTACAAGGTCCTTGAGAGACCGGCTTTTTTACCCTTATCCTCCCCATTATGATTATTTCTTGCATCACTCCAAGTGCCTTAAACAGGCACAATGCAATAACTACAGGTTATAAAACTGTAAGACTTGAGTTCCAGCCAAATGTGTGCTTTGTTCTTGGTGACACACCATTAAATCACCTGAACTGAACATGCATCTAAAAGAACAGGGAAAAACACTGAACTTGAAAGATAATACGAGCAAAATACTTTGCAAGCATATATTACTATATAAAGAGTAGCTAAAAATACATAATTCTTACTTAAAGATTTCTACTCTAGATCCTTAAAACAAACAAAAAGTTTTAAAGTGCATATAAAATAATCTATTTCTTGCTGAAGAAACACCTTTGCCATTTTCTGAAAAATACTAATTCAACATTACTTTGAGCACTTCAGCATCTTAGTGCAAACTACGTTACAACTAATGGAGAGTACAAAAATTTCTTTTTGTAACATTATATATTATTTTAAGCCAATGAGTTATATGCTTTTACACACTTGAAACTTTTCCTTTCCTTGCTACTTCCTTAAGCTGGAATGACCTTTTATAATGTGTCTGATTCATATTTCAGAATTTAAATTCCTTATGAGTTGATTTCTTTGTGATCATTACTATTACATAATAATCCTCCACTTTCATTTGCTTAATGAGCAAACCCTTCTTGAAAATCTAACAGTAGTAACTGAAACAGTCTGATTTTTTTTTTGTTCTGCCTGACCATGCTTAATTACTTAGTTAACTTAGCAATTACTCACCCCAATTTATACATGAGTTAAGCAGGTTGGAATAGGAAAAATGAATGGCTTTCCAATTGAATTTGTCTTAAACAAAATAGACACAGTCATTTCTAAAATGAAGGATAAACAAAGATTCCCGTTCAAGAAATATAAAGCTTTTTGCATCACATACTATTTATGTATTGACTGTGATTTTGGAAGTTCCAAAGTAATTTAAAATTTGATAATTCTAATTTTCAATTGTTACTTCTTTGAGTTGTAAAAAATAAGATTATTTTAAGCGATAAGCATTTGTGAGGGAGTGAAGGCTCTATTGAATAAAAATAAAAATTCTAAGTAGAAAATGAGATGTCTTTCTTAATAAGAGAAGTTTATGTAATCCAATTTTTATTAAAAATAAAACAGTTGACAGGATGAAGCTGAATTGATTATTGCGGAGAAAAATGGGGAGCAGGTAATTGCTACATAAAAAATCCATTTACACTGAAAAACCTCACATGACTACAAGCCATGTTTTAGCCCCAGTTTTGGGTTTTTTCAAGGCACTTCAGTGACATTCGAGTTGTCACTCTTACTGTAATGAGCCATGTTTTCAACACAGATGCTAATAGCAGGTTGGTGCTAGCACAGTGTGCTGGGAGCCACTGGTTTGTTTGGCATTTACTAGAGAAACAGCGAATAGAAGTGGACTTCATCGTTACCTCCAGCATCAAAGTAGAAAGCTGGAAATGGGAAAGAAGTTGGATCGAGAAGGACTGAGAATCACAAAATACACTGTTATTGGAGGATGAAGTTTCTGCTATTAGTTTAACCCAGGAATGCCTCAAAGAGAGCGACTATAAGAGCTGTCATACTGGTGGAACAGCACATTAAAAGCCAGGGGAGGGAAAAGGTGAAATGGGCTCTCTGTAGGTTTATTAGATAGCAGACAACCTCACACATCTCTGATAAATCTTTCAGGAACTGTAGAAATTATGCCATTTGGCCGATTTTTCTGGTTTGCTTTCAATGAAAAAAAAAAAAACTTAAAAAAGGCATAGAGAACCAAGTAAAGCAAGTAAAGTATTCCAAAAAGGTAAGTTGAAATAATAAAATATTGAAAATGTAATTAACAATAATACCACTTTATGTTTATGTTTTAAGTTATGCTTGTCAATTATAAAAGAAACCTAACTGTATTATCTCATTCTGAACTTCACCATGGGACCTCAGAACATTATTAATGGTAGTATAAAACATTTAGACTTGAACAGACCAGGGATCTGCCCAAGAGTACCCAGAATACAGGAGCCAGGTCTGTAACTCTGTAACGGAGGCTTCCTGGGAACACGCCCATATTCTTTTTGTGCAATCCATTCCAATTAGTATTTACATTTTTATCCCTTCCCATATAAAAAGAAGAGAATTCCTATGATCTAATTTATTTCCTAGTGACAGAAGAATACTATTTCTAGCCTTCTATTCTCCAATCAACGAGGAACTGCTCCATTTTACTCAGAAGACTCCTTTTCTCACCACATTTTAGTACCTTTATATTCTTCACTCCAGAACTAAACCCCACACAGAAAGCCTTCAAAATTAAGATTTGCTCATGATGCTTATGTCATCAGAAAGCAAAGCAAAACAACAACAACACACACACAAAAAAAACTCTCAAATGTTCCAGAAAAGGCCTTGCAATTAATAAGTACCTCAACTGCCATCTGATCTCCGTTCAAAATTATTACAGATCAAATGGTGTATTTTCACTTACCATAAACCAAGACTAATAATATAAATATATGAAATGTTAACTTAATAACATATGCATAGATATGAAGTTTAAAGTGTTCATAGAATTATCTTTGTTCTATATTTTGCCATCACCATGTGAATTCTATTTTGCACATGGAATAGAATATTGCTTCTTTTACACTTTCAGAATAAGTTATACTTTTAAATCCATGAAGAAATGCTCAAATCCAGGGCCTTAGTGTTTTGTGAACATTCGCAGTAGCTTTGAGACATAACAAATCAAATTAAAAGAATTTAACTCAATTTCTTGGAAGAGGAGGGAAAATAAAACCTTTCAAGATAAACTGCTTATTTTTCAAACCCATTCATTTATTGATGAACTTTGAACTCAGACAAGAAAATTCCAAGAAGTGATCTTAAAACATTTTATGTGTCTATTATAAACAATTCTCAAAGCTAGTGCTAGATAACTTTGGGAAAGCAGCATATCAAACACACTGTCATTCGGTTTTCTATCTAATACCTTCATGAAACACAGGGATTCACGACAAAAAACTTCTATAAAAATATCCTTGGTTCTGTGCCAGAGGTGGCGGGTTCAAACCCAGCCCCAGCCAAAAACTGCAAAAAAAAAAAAAAAAATCCTCTGTAGTCTAATATAGTCTCTATAGCTGAAAGTATAAGAAATGGGATATATTTCTCAAATACTGTTTCACCCCGTAGCAAGCAAGGCAACGGTGTCCTCTCAGTAGCCTGCCCCACACACATTCCAACCTGATTCTGACTACTCATGATCAGCAATTAGCATTTCACTTTCAAGTGTTACTGTGTCATTGCCTGTTTTTCACTTTCTTAATTAATTCTAAACACTGTCCTTGGTCAGAAAAATTGTCGTGCTGTTATTCCAATTAAACAGTTTATACTACATATTACCAAAATGGTAATTTCTTTTCAGAAATAAGAATGATTGATACTCAGTCTCAGTTGATATAATGCATCATATGTTGTTAGTTATGAATAATGTATAACCCAAATATTTTCTATTGCTCAATAAATTAAATTTGTATTACTTAAAAAGTAATTGTGTGTGCATTAGAGTACGAGTCACACAGCCCATACTTGAATTTGTAATCACGCATATGTTAAGTAGTTTGGGAATTAGTTTCTAAGGGAAAGACTTCCCGAGTTATAGTTACCCTCCAAATCATTAATGAGCAGGATATTTGTCGAGTCTGGGTCGTATTTTCTATGCTTAGATGTCAAAGGTTTCATAATGTAAAATGATATGGTGAAGTTTTGAAGTTAGATGAAATTAAACTATGGTTAAAAAAGAAATGGAAGGAACAAAACATTCGGAAAATACTGTTACAGAAACTAAGAAATAATGTACGAGGTTAACATTTAGAAAGATGTTTTTAATAAAATAAATGCAATTTAATGTAAATATATTTGGGTCAATTAAATACAGCCTAACGTTTAAAAATTACCTGTCAATCATATACTCAAGATCCCATTTGGCAAGAGTAAGCAAAAGCTATTTGAATGTATTAGCTAGTTAGCACTAAGCCAAAAGGTTTCCAAACAGAAAGAGTAACACCCGAGGTGGGGCAGGGAGGCAAGAACATACCATTGGGGAAACTGACAGGACTAGACCCAAACCAGAGTGACTCCCACAGCACAAGGAGGCAGTCACTAATTCTGTGGACAGTCATTGTTTATATCGATGTAATGCTAGCCCTTTTGCTCTTTTTTTTTTTTTTGGTATAATTTCCTGCTGATTTTGAACATTTATATAACTAAGCCCCTCTGTGTCTCACCTGTGCTCCAGTTTTATTTTTCTAGCTGCCCGCAGGACATGTCCACCTGGACACGCTGCTATACTTCAAACTCAACATGACCAACACCAAATTGATCACTATTCCCATTCCAAACTGACACTCTGTATGGATTTAACCAATTGGGCAGGTAATCCAAGCATTTGTCTACTATTCAGGTGAGAATTTTTATTTTTTTTTTGAGCAGAGTCTTACTATGTAGCCCTCAGTAGAGTGCTGTGGCGTCACAGCTCATAGCAACCTCAAAATCTTGAACGTTGCCTCAGCCTCCCAAGTAGCTGGGACTACAGGTGCCCGCCAAAATGCCCGGCTATTTTTTTGCTTCACTTGTCACTGTTGTCTAGCAGGCCTGGGCCAGGTTCAAACCTGCCTACCTTGTTATATGTGGCCGGCGCCCTAACCACTGTGTGACAGGACCAGAGCTGGGTTTGGGGGGTGGCAGTGAGAATTCTTAAAGTCAACACTCTTTCTTCTTCAATATCTGTATCAGGTATGTCACCAAAGTTAATTTATATGTTTTCTTCAAAATAATTCATGGATTGTCCTTTCACTCGCATTTAACAATCCCCTTATTAGCATAACTGTTGCTTGTACATTGGTGACCTCCCTCCCACCCAGCAGATTGCCCTAATTTTCATTAGCTCATCCACATCTCTTCTGTCTATATCCTACATGCAACTATTAGGCAAATCTTTCCCAATTTTAATGTTTTATTTTTTGATTGAAAATCTTCAAGAAGTCCTTATTGCTTTCCATTCAACTCTAACTTATTTTGCTCTATTTTCAGGGATTCAGGAAATCGAGTCATATCACTGTTTCCTATTATGCTCTAACAAATATTTTATAGTTTATTTAAATCAACCACAAATATATCTCAGACATGGCATTCATATAACGTCCTACATGGAATCCCTATCAAGAGCCATACACTTTGTTGATGTTCTTCCCTCCACTGAAATTTTCCTCCATTAGTCTATTTTTAAATAATCTACTGATGTAGTAAAGCATAATTTACCTATTGGAGGATATACTCCTGGAGAAGAAGATACGCCATATTTATTTTAATCTTGTCCATTTGAAATATTCTTTCCATTATCCCCCATTTAATATCATTTTCTTCACCTCTGAAAGCCTAATTTATTTATTGGCATGGTAGACTCTTTGAAGGAAAGTAGGATTTCATCTTAATTTGCAATCTCTTATATCATTAGATCAATCCTGAAAATGGTATAAGTGTGCAATTAGTAGTGTTTCTGTATTGAGTCCACATATAATCTATAGAAAAATTAAATCCTGTGGCACTGTGTTCAGTGATATTTAGAAAGTGTGATACCACCGGATAGAGACAATTGAAAGCAGAGCTCCTTATTTAGTGAATAATTATCATAATAATTATTTTCAATGCGTAGCACACAGGAAAATAGGTTCTCAGATGTAATACAGAAGCATTCTAGAGTTTATAAAACAATTACTGAAATTTATCTATTCTTCACTATCCATTTTATCAAGCAAGGGAAATGTGGTGCTGTTGACAGGGAGTCAATATTTGACGCTTTGGACAAACAGTATTTGTCTCAATTACCTGTTTACCTTGTCTGCCTGTCTTTTTTATGATCTATTTACTGAGTGGGAGTATTTCATATTTAAACTCCTGATGGAATAAATCCTGCCACTTTAAATACAAAGAAAAGATGTATTCAGAATCATACAACTTCTGTATTTGACACTGTTAAATATGTATTTTTGTGAATCACAAAAAAATTTGATTATTAACCCATAAAATAAAGAGGTAAAACATGAGCTTTTTATTCCTTCATCATAAGCTCAAGAGTCTTCAACAAAAGTGGCAAAATCTAAAATATGACTGGCTTTTAAATGAGATGTATTTCCTTGACTAAGTAAGAATATTAAGAATCTCAGGCAACCACTGGATGGTCTGCCTCAGAAACAGCACATAAAAAAAGTGAGAACAAAATATTTTTTAACAACACAAGAAAAAAACAACGTGAAACTAAATGAAATTGCGCAGAAATTCTAAGAAGCAACTGATCTTTTCAAGAAACTGAGAAGCAGGCACAATAATGCCAACCCCTGTTAGCAGGATTTTGGCTGTGAATGAAAGCTCTGCTTCTAAATGCACACAAAGAGAAGTGAGTCTAGCCATTATTTAGCGCTTTTAAGCACAGCTTTCCCACCACTGGAAAGCATTGTTGATAACATAATCCTTGAGCTTGAATTAAGGAGGTCTCGTAAATACTGATTGCTGACAGGAGGACTAAGGCTGGGAATCCTTTCTCCCCTCAGTGCTGGGAGCTAGAACAGTTCTTCAGATAATGTATTAGGATTTTTTACTGTCCTGAAGATGACTTATCTTTCTGTCCTTTCTCTGATTAGCTAGCACAAGGTTACTTCTGGTATCTGTGCAAGTTAGCTGGATATCCAACGAAGAGTAAACGTGACAGCTGTCTTCATGTAACAGGTCCTGTGGTCCCATCTACAGTGTTTTCTGTCTTTGTGTGCGTCTCTACTTGTGTAATATGACGAATCACTTCATCCACTTTCCTTTCCTGCAAAAAGACTATATTGGCCTCAGTGCTCTGAAGTTCTCTTCACTCTTTGAAGATCGTAATTTCAACATAGAAAACAAAGAATGTTTTATGAGGAGCTTGGATGGGGATCATGTCAGATTTTTGAGAATAAGGGCTGCCACTTAGATTTAAGATAATGCAGAGGAGGGCAATTATTAAAACATTCGATGACGTAAAAATATTTGAGCATTCAAATGTTTAAACAAATAAATCTAATTGTTACAAACAATTATTACTTTTAATTTTAAAGAAAGTTGAGGTTAATGTTTAAATCAATATCATCTAAGATAAAATATTCTCCACCAGTATCAGACACACTAAAGCTACCCCTACAATTTTTATTACATTTACTGGAATAGATTTTTTTTCCTGAATTTATTAATGCTTCAAAGAAAATTTTATGTATTTCATAGGTCTTACTTTTATTTAACATAGCTAGTGCTTCTCCACTTTATGCTAAAGTATTCACTGAAATATTTATAATACTCTGATATAAAAGTTTATGTATATTAACCTGTCAGAGAATCAGAAGTCAATATGAAACATCATCCTCAGCAAATTTTAAGGTATATTACAGACTTATTTAAGCAAAATCTAAAAACAATTTAGATTTTTTCAAGTTGCATTCAATTCTTACTAGCTAACAAATTTGTTAATTTGTCAAGTTGCATTCAATTCTTACTATCTTCAAATATTTTGTCCACTCATTCTAGACAAATCAATGAAAGTTCTTCATTTTGTTATTTTCAATATGTAATATTTTCTACATTAAAATATACTTCATATACATTGATATATATGTACGTAGACACTATTGAACAAATGGTGAGAGAAGATTCCTAAGAGATGTCTTCTATTATTATTTGTATTATCATCGATCACCATCTGATTTTCTCTCTTATCTTCAATTTTGATGATGGAGGAGGCTACTCCTAGACATCATGAAAGTTTCTTCCTAATATTGATAAGCTGATTTTTCATTATTCTTACAAATATGTATCCTTCTTTATGATCTATCTGTTCACAAGGGTAAATATTACAAGAGTAATTACTTTAAGCAGGACAGGATTTAAACTTACAAGTAAAGTCTTACAGAAAGTTTAAAAAATGATGCAATTAAAGTTCAGCGTTTTTCAACAAGCAGATCTAAATTATAATAGAAAAAGAAAAAGTTGCACAGATTTGCCTTTGGTAAGAGCTTTGAGAACTCCATCACTCTCAAAGTATAATTCAGTGCAAATTTGTTCTTTATTATATTCTACTTTATCTGGAAGGACTAGAAAACTGGCTTAGCTTACAAAAATTTTATTGTGACCGAAGTGTAGCAGTTTCCTTTATTTACTCTCCACCTTCCCAAGTGTGTGCCTGTGTATGTATATATATATATAATCAAATAAAAAAATCAAGAATTTATAGATGAAATATAATACCAATTAGGTCTCAACACTTGACCCATCTGTAAGAAGCAAAAGGCTTTATGGTTGTTGCAGGCACCCCATGCTGGTGGGAGGCTACAGTTAAAAGTAGCCTCAAACCTCTGATTGGGATTCATTATTCCGATTTCTTTCCCCTCTATAATCTTTCTGTGCTCAACTATCCCCACATTTGCTCTGATTTTTTCAGATGCAGTTAATCTTTTCCATTCTAGCTTTATTTCTTGTTTACTGTATCCCTGTCAGAAGACAAAACAGCCCTAACATTTAGATCGCAATGATAAGAAAGCGGTAACACAATAGTGTCTGGCCGGCTCTCGTCAGGGGATGCCTGCACACCAGGGAAAACGAATCCACTGAAGGGTAAAATAAAAATTTTCTCTGGGAACGCATAAAAATACTTGAAGAATCACTAGCCTGTGTGTGGTGTTGTGTATATCTGTAATACTTTACGATGACATCCTTGGGTTATTGTCATTCCATTGTTTTACTGAAATGTCTGTATCATTCTTTAGCCCCCTTCTCTATCCTATTTGTTTCACCTTCAAGATAAATAGTAAGATGTATTATTTAAACTAGTTAGTTGTTATACTTTAGGCAAAATAAGACAAACAATACATGAAAAACTCTGTGACATATAATGTAAATATAGAACATGTTCAAATATACCACATGATTATAGTCATGTGCCTCACTTATAAATACATGTTACATATTTACAAATAGAAATAAATTCAGAAAATTCCACACTGCTTAAATTTGATTTGAGTTGATGATGTCCATATTTATCTATTTAGCTTCCATCTCCTATCCATTTGAGAATGGAGTTGTATATTTTATTTGCTATGTTCTCACTTATAACCAAAACTAAGTAAACCTTTACACTCTGAGGCATGAATCACTAATATGATTAGAACTTTCATTTCACTGTGAAACAGAATATGATTTAAAAAAATTATATTTAACTAAAGTTTGCTATGGATAGTATTAGAAGTATAAAACAACATTCATACACAGCCACTATAGTTATATAGAAGCTTAAAGATGTGGTTTTAGAGAACTTATTAATGTTTGCCTTGCTGTGTAATTTAATATCAAAAAGTAAAATAGAACTTGGCATATTTTCTCAACATCAGAAAAAGAATTATTGTCTTAAATTATTTTGTCAATGTTACAGCAACTTCTAGAATGTGATAACACTCCACTATGTGATAATACTCTAATATTTAGAGAGTGGCTCATCTCTCTAATTATTTTAACAAATACACTGTGAAACTCTTCATTAATAAATGTATGAGCATTTAGAGATTTGTCCTACAGCCCCCCATCACTCAACCTACTTACTCCCCAAAGCCTGCTTTCCCTTTTAGAATTTATAGTAAGCTAAATTGATTAAGAAAGTCCCAAATAAGAGTCTACTGTTTTTCTAGTCTGTTCAAAGCATCCACATACATTTCTTTGATGATTTTTTATGATATATTAAACAGAAAGAACAAAACCAGATTGCAGATATATTTTATCTGTGCCGAGTCTTGCCTTAAACATTTTCCTAAATTTAAATCAGGGTTTGTTTTCTAAAACTTCTTGTTTTCAGCTGTACTGTTAGAAAATAGCCACCTATATTTATTTCTACACCTCAGTGTTTATCTTAGTTCTACTATAGTTTTCCTTCCTGTGCATCTTCATCGATGCCAGGTTTATCCTCACAAATACATTGTAGAAAATACTGCCATGTATTATTAGCTCTTGGGTTAGTCCCGCAGTGATTCTATGGCCAACTATGCTGGATATGATGTTTGGTTTATTTTGTGGGTAAAGGAAACAGCTTTAATGTTCCAAATTATGTAGGCTGAATTAGACATTTAGGATCAGGGGCTGCTGTGGCTCATGCCTGTAATTGTAGTACTCTGGAAAGCTAGGCAGGTGGATTGTTTGAGCTCACAAGTTTGAGACCAGCTTGAACAAGAGTGAGAGCCTTTTCTCTAAAAAATAGCCAGGTGCTCTGGTGGGCACCTGTAGTCCTAGCTACTTGGGAAGCTGAGGCAAAAGGGTTTCCTGAGCCCTAGAATTTGAGGTTGCTGTGAGCTATGATGCAACAGCACTCTACCCAGGGTAACAAAGTGAGACTCTGTCTCAAAAAAAAAAAAAAAAAAGAAAGAAAGAAAGAAAAAAGGAATTTAGGATCAGGAAGGCAAAATGGAGTATAGATTTTCTTAAATTTGTATATATTTATACCTGTATAAATGTGTATATATGTATATTAAGAATACACATATACACAAGTACATATATATACATTTATACAGGTATAAATATATACAAATTTCATCTCAAGTTTAACTATCTTAAATAAGAAAGTATATATGTATATTAAAAAAAATTTTATACATTTAAAATTACATGAATAATCCCAGAATTTTCATTTTAGTCAGTTAGTCACAATAAACTGAAATTCAAGACAGATAACTTTATACAGAAATTATAAATTTTAAAAAATTATCTAATATTTATATTGACATAATGGAGAAAAGTGGAAGATTCAAACAGTAGCAGTTTTATGAAACCAAAGTAGATTAGTAGATAGGTAGTAGTATTAGAAGATAGTAATAGCAGATTGACTTCAAATTTAAAACAATGATATAAGTTCTCTATTGATCACTTTAACCTATGATAGTATATTCACTTATATTATTTCCTCCTACATCAGATATAAAACTTTAGAATAAAGCTAAAATTTTTTAAGTGGAAAGCATAACATTTTCTAAATTGTACCATTTTTTAACAAAGAAAATTCCCTAATCAAGTGGGCTTTGAACACAGAGTAAAATTATATATGTCAATAGTAACAAATATTTACAGTATTTTAACTTGCAAATGATCATTTTAAGTGCAAAGTATAACTTTAAACTATTTACACATGGAAATGTATATGCATTACTTTATAGTCACACACTCTGTGTTTTTGTTTTTGATGTGAAATAATATACCAATGCTAATGATCACTAAATGTTTCTTTCTTATTCTTTGTAAAATATTAAGAACAATTTAAGTAATTCTGTTTAATGTTCATTCTAAAAAGCACATAGAATTTTAATAATATATACATTTTAAAATAATCATTAAAAACTATTTTGTTCATTACATTATTTATACCAATTCATGTACTCTCAAAGCTCTAAACGTTTTCATTTTATCAGATTTTTGTCTGTGCTTCTCTATATTAGGTTTATGTAGTTAAGAATTAATTGTTTTTAATTAATATTTTGTAACAAATGCAATGGTTAAGAATTGCATTGTTTATTTTATTTATTCATTTTTCTAGGGCTAGCCAAGTAAAGCAGGGGGAGTGGATAAGTAACAATGAAATCTCTAAGTGGTTGTGATCAATTAAAACACCACTGAAATAGGACCAGTCAGAGAACTGCATCATTTCTTAATGCAATTAACAATTTTTTGGCTTCTGGTTAATGTGTATGTGTGTGTATTTATATATATAAAATACACAAACACACACATACACATATAAACATCATTATTTATTTCTTCCAAAATGCAATGTACATACTTTATACATTTCCCAAAGATACATTTTTCTTCTGCATTTTTGATTTATTTAAATAGCTCCCCTTTTTTCAAGCCAATAAAATAGGAAATGTGCTCATGAGTGAGGGCCAAGAAGTCCATCTGTGTCTGTTCATCTCTATGAGCTATCAGCTCTTTAATTTCCCAAAATATTTTTTCATCTCAAGTTTGATTATCTGCTTCACTAACTAGACTGTTCCAACTAGTACTACCGGTACAACATTTTCTTTTCTAAATCCCAGATGATCTTACTTTAAAGAAACAAAACATCTTCTTCCTTTAGCATCCAAAATTTTTCCACTAACTCTGAAACCCTCTTAGTTCGTGGTAAATGCAATTAAATTATTCATTATTGCCCCTTTTAGTAGAGACTTCTTGGAAATCATCATAATAGTCATGTTTATCAAAAGTAATTTTCTAATGTGGGGTATTTCAATAGAACCTTTCAAAATATTTGTCACCAAAGTCTATACTACATTGAGGACAGGGCCAAGGAATTAATCATTTTTATTAGTGATGCTTTAGTCCCTGTGTAAGATGTGGTAGCTAATTAATAACTGTCATTCAATATACAAATTTTTTTTACTTTAAGTTTTGTTTTACAATTCAAACATAACAACACCACTTTTTGAAGGTAGTAATTTTTATACCATATTTGAAAACTTTGTATCTAGTCCTATCATGCCCAAAATATGTGACTTCCAGTAAGTCTTTCAACTACTCAATACCTCAATTTTATTATATATAAATAAAGTCAAATGTTATCTCAGAATTTTATAGTGCTGCCTATAAGATTTTTTTAATTTGCTTTAAATTGTCTGTATCCATTAATTAATTTTCTATGAACATTATATTCTTATTTCTATTTATATGATTCCACTCATTGCTGTCTTTTCATAATAATACTCTTACCCAAATATCACACTCACTTTTTAAAGAAAATATGCTTTGCAAATTTTTAATTGAATAATATAAATTTAATAAATAGTCTATATTATTTTTCATAATTATTTACTGTTTTCCCTCCCCTAAGTCCTATCATCTATTTTCTCCTTCTCTGACATTGCCAGCGGTCACACTGACTTATAGTTCCTGAAATGTTCACATGAATGTAACATACCAAAGGCAATACAATACATAAAATGTTCCAAGCTTGCTAACATAGAACTATAACAAACAACATTTTGGAAAATACAATGAATGTGAAAAAGTGGATAAATCTTGCTAAACACAAACAAACAAACAAACAAAAAACCCAAATAACAACTATCAATGATTGGAGTTAGGAAGAAGAGAAAGAAGAGCAGAAATCCAGGATGTGCACACTGCGCCCTACACAGAAGATGAAAACGGAAGAGGAAGAAAAGGGAAGGGAAGGGAAGAAACTTCAAATGGAAGCGGTGAACGGAGGCCTATTAGCTTAGAATCTAGTATGGGCCTAACATATAAAAGGGACAAAGTGAAAAACTAAAGTCATCTTTAAGATACCCCATAGCATGTTGCTTTATTCCACGGACCCAATAATAGGCACGCTACCATGGTATCTTAAAGATTGAAAACGTTTTAAGAATTTCTAGGGGAAGAGAATTTAAAAAAAAGATCAAAATGTAAGAACCTAATGTCTAAAATATCATTAAATATTATTAAGAAACAGATTCCTTATGAAAGTTAAAAAACATAATGTAAGCTGTGTATTAAAGTTCTGCAGGTTAAAGACTTAACGCTTTGAGCTTAGCTTGTAAATGTGAAAGTGTTCTGTCATTGGGTGGCTAAATTCTGCCTTCATGCTGGTGTATGACTTGCTGTTAACCCTTCTGATTCCACTCTCATGATTAAATATGAGCCTTTGTCAGGTCTCTATAGTTCTTCAGATTTTAGTTTCTTCATTTACAGCGTTAGACTCCAAGGATTATATGTTAAACATTTTTTTTTAATCAGACAGTATTGTAGAAGTCTGTAGAGTGCTATTTTATGTGAAATAGTATGTGCATCTTTATTATTTTCAAACATAATAATTCATTTTTCCTAAATGTCTTTATGAATTTATATGATGCTTACAGACCATTCCTATTATTCCACTAATTTTTTTAGGATACAACAGTATATGTTTACTTTATACTGGACAGAGGGAAGGGAGTGAGGGGAAGAGATGAGACAGAAAGAGAGGAAGGAGTGAGAGAGGGGAAGATTGGGGCAGGGAGAGAGAAAAGCGTAAAGAACCCCAGGGCAAGCCACAGAAAGAAAGGGAAATCCCCCATCCACCAATGGAATTTGGTCTGTTCAAAAGTCTTGCAAGAGCTTAAGACTTTGCATTGAACAATAACGAAGTTATGTCCTTCTGCTTTACTTACATATTATATATGTGATTTACATTCCTTAACATTTTATATAGTTGCCACACTTATTTATAACTCAAATTTTAAAATATATCCAGGTGATATTCTGAATTATATTCAGAAATGTCATTATCTTTATACCGCAAATCTCTGGTAATCTGTTGCTCATCATTTTTAAGACTTTAGTCACTTATTGCTTTGTTCATTGTGCTTTGCGCCTTTGTTCATAAACTGATAACTATGCAAGAAATGTTTGGGCTTTTTAAAATAATTAATTTTTTAAAAGCAACCAAAATAAATTTGCTGTTTGCTGTGTTACTACATCCTAGTACGGACTAATATTTACTATGTCAGAAAATCAGATCTCAAGTAGGTAACAAGTGGGTAAGAGAAGCAGAAATTCCGAGTGGATTTGCCCTTTGCTGTAGTCTGATATATGATTTTTAGATGCATTCCAGACAGACACATCATTAGGATGACGTGTTCTGTAAGTGATGGTCAACACTGAAATGTCAAAGTTCTTTCTAACTTCTTGAGCCTGCTTTGCACATTTCATGCTTTTGTTGGAATTCCTTATCGTTTAAGTCTTTTAGACTGCCTCCTCGGATGGATCAATTCATTAGTAGCCGGTGCCTTGCCATGTACAACTGTCTTTTCCAGTATTTAAATTTTAAATGCCTCTATTTAGACTGAACACACATTAAGTTTGCATTTCTCCACATGTCTTAATCAGACTGGGCACTCAAAAATTTGAGAGGAAATTATTTTTTTAAGTCTCTGGAGATCATGGTCTTTATCCTATGCTTAAACACACACATACACACACACTCATGCATGAGAGCTTGCTTTATGGTGAAAATTCAGGAGTTAAAGAATGTGGGAAAGCCTTTCCTGCAAAAATACTTAAAAATAACTGGGTTGAAAAGGAAAAGAAAAATTGTAGCTTCTTGCAATAAATTGAAGTTTTGAAATAATTTGTTTTATTATGTAATGAGTTCCAAATATGTTTTAATATTGGAATTAAAAAATCAAAATTATTTTAGTTGCTTTATTTTATAATAAAAAAATCACTTTAGTCATTTGGAATATTTGCCCACAAAACTTTCATTGCCATATGTAATACTTCTTCATTTTATCAAATTGATATTAAAAGTTTCCATCTTTTTATTTCTGGAATAATTTTGTAAACTGACTGCCAAAATTAAATTTTTTTTCCATTCCAAAACTCAAATATTTATCAGAAATTATGAAGGGGAAAGTAATAAAAATAATTTTGTACACTGTGATTTATGTTCTAACACTTGTTAAGAAGATTATGAATAAATGGATGGAAACAGATACATGATAGATAAATGATATATTAATGTTACAAACCCCCAATGAGTTTATACAATCTCAACCTGGGTCTAAATTAAAATAGGCTAAATATATATTATTTTATGAGGACAAACTAGTAATACACATTCATTAATTTTAAGAAACAAACAATACTTGGTCAAATTGTGAAAATTTTTCTTATTTATGAAAATAATTCTTACTTACAAAGGTTTTCCCTAACAACATATTTTATTTGAACTAATCTAAGACCTAAGCCATTATAAAGTTACCACTGAATATTTAGGGGTAAATATTCATTAGAAAATATTCTTTTCTAATTAGCTATAAATGAAATTGTATAAGACAAATCATATGGATGTTAACAAAAGATTGACTTGAGGGAAGGCCTTGCAGGTTCATTTTAAGATGAGCTATTCAAAATTGCTATCTGTCCAACCTGCTCAAAGTGGGCAAACCGGAAGCATGCAGATAAAAATCGCTACTTATCCCTACACGTGTCATTTTAACATCAATATGGTCAAGTTTTAAACACTCTAGTCTCATAGGTGCTGGCTGGCTTTGCTACTCTTCTTCTAGTTTTTTGCAGCATATGTAATCCAGAGAAGTAGAACATCAATAAGTATCATTTATGTTGCCTTAATAGTAAGTGAGTTTTAAAGCACAATGACTTCGTTTAAGTCCTGTTTATAGATTTTGTTGTACACTAAACAAATAAGACTCTAACAGAAAAGTTCAGAACCTTAAAAATATGTGGCTTCAAATTGTGGACCAAACTAAAACCCACAGAATTCATCTACCTCAAGTAGTGATCATCTATAAAAGAGATAACAAATTTCATTTTTGGAATAAACACAAAATAAATTGGTCCTTGTAAAATATTTCCTCTCATTGCACAGAAGGGAATAATAATAAAACTAAAATTTATGCCTGCTTCCAGATGACAATTTATAGTATAAAAAGACCTTATGCACTAGTTCGGGGGGGGTTTATTTTCAACTTTATAATTGCTTTATAAATTTTTTACATCTAAGAAAATATTTTCCTAACTAGTCAGTGGTAACTTTCTGATAATTTAATAACAAAACTTGATTTTCTAACCAAGGTTACCAATAACTAATAATGGGTCATGTTAAGATCAGATGTTTTTAAAGTGAATTAAATTTTTTCCATTCTAAAATTAAATTTTAATTTACACACTCAGTGTATATACTTTTAGAAAAGAAGTATTAAAAACTGAAGCAATTACATTAAGATAGTTCTTGAAAACTCTGAAGTGTTAAGTAACTTATACTTAGCACTTAAATAAATGAGATAGAATCTTATGTTTCCATGTACATCAGCAAAATGAGCCTTGATAACAATTCCATGAAAAATCAGTAGCATGGAAGCTTAGTCTTGTTACAAGTGACTTAATCTGTATGGAATATACGTAATGAAGACAAAAAATTGAAATGAACTTATATATTAAAGCAATGTTTCCCACCTTTGATTCAGAAGAAGATTAAGCAATTTGTTATTGATAGAGAAATATAATAAGAGCTAATAGATTAACAGACACCGTTGGACCAAAGCTGAGTTTGTCTATGTTTGATTAAGTTTCCTGAATCATATTTCTTTATTGCAAGACTTTTCAGAGCCTTTAATTTGTTAATAGTGAATACCCAAGAGGAGCTTTTAGTCCATAGTTATCCTGATCTTATTTAATTAGAGATCTTTTTTTCTTCTAGATAGAGCTTAGTATCTGATGTATTGTAAAAGCTGTCCTAAATATATATAGGACATACTAAAATACATTTAGTATGTATATACTAAAAATATGTAGGATATACTAAAATACGTTTATATTGTATAAGCACCATGGAAGGTACCAAAAAATTGTTTTTTCCTCCACATTTAAGGTTTTAGAAAAGTTGGAGGAAGCACTAATGTATTTGAATATCTCACATTAAAAAATCAGTTATTTTCTTACATCATAAAAAATTTGTATTTTGATAGCACCATTTAAGATCCTAGAGTAACAATTTGCTTCTTACACATAAAACTAGTTTGGTAAGTTCATATCTTAAGAACATAAGCAGAATCAGGGATAAAATACAATAGGCCTCTAAAATCTGAAATATTGGCACTTGCTTTATATGCAGGGTGGCCATTAAGTTCGTCTGCACTTTTAAATCACATGAACACTATTTTAAATTGCACACAAACTTTATGGCCACCCTGTATATATATTTTTAAAGTTTCATTAGCTCATTTAAAAAAAAAAAAACTATGGCTTAAAATAATGAACAAGAGAGTTGCCAGGCTGTTAGACAAGAATGCTCTAACAACTGACAAGAAAGAAACAGAACTTGGGAAATGGACATGTGAAATAAAAAATTAGGGACGATTGCATATGTGGTGAAACATTACTCCACAATTCAATAAATCCCAGTGCAGCCACCACCGATAACATACCTAATGACATCATTTTTCTTGCTTACAAGAGAACTTGAGTTGCATCACACCCAGATAAAACAAAGGTGCTTCTTCAGCCTCTCTTGAAGTTAGGGATGTCCAAATCATCCAAATAATTCTAATCAATAAGATAGATAGAGAGGAAGCATTTCCGTTCAGAGTAAAAGGGTAGTAATTTTGTCTTTTAGCTCTTTTCTCCTAGCTTGAGTTACAGAAACAAGGATACCTTGGATTGCAGAGATGTCTTGCAACCATGGGATTAAAGTCTCACTCCTAAGAATTGGATAGCAGGTGCCAGGTTCCTTGATATTATCTTTCAACAGCTGTTTCAATTTGTCCTAATTAAAGACCAGGAAAACATCCATCCCCTATGGATGCTAGCAACTGTTTTGTCAAGTTTTCCATTACTCAGAAGGGAGCCTATTCCTGCTGGTAAAGGCTCTGAGCCAATTACTGGACTCTCAGAGGACACTAACTCACGTTTATAATATTGTTACTAAATTTTCAATTAACAATTGTAAGCACAAAAGGCTCCATCATGACTAAATATTTTCTATGTAAAGAGTTAAATTTTTCTAGTGTAGTGATTTAAAAACTCAGTAATTCAGAAAATATCAATATTCACAATGACTCATTTCCAGAGATGATCATATTGCTAAGTTTTCCTGGTGTAGTTTCCTGGTGTAGTAGTAATAAATGTGTGATTTATTTTAAAATGTGATGCTAATTGTTTAGATAATAGATTCTGTTTGTGAACAAGAAGATGAATTGGCCTTTAAGTTTAGAATAACGTCTGAGGTTTAATGTGTTTCAGTAACAACTCCACTCTTTACCTTTGCATTCAAGGCTCTACATTCTTGCCGTTATCTTCCACGCGCCCTTCTTCATGCATTCCGTACAGCTACCTATAAACACCTTGCCCCTAGACTATCTGCCTTCACTTTTATTCACTTTTATAATCAGCTCTTCTCTTCTCTTAAACCTTATTATGTAGTGGAGCCTGCTTATCCTGATCTGTAAGAAACAGTTTCCCCTCCGTCTTGCCAGCCCATAATTCAGTAACACTCCATTGGTAGCTTGATATTGACCATAGTGAGAATATCGAAACCATGGAAATTAGCAAGTGCTACAAATCAGAGCCTCTTTCCCTGCCCTATCCAGTTATTAAATGATTGCCAACACATCGATGAATAACATGTTATTTATGATAAATTTTTATGCCAATTGTACATATTACTCTTTATTTACCTTCACATTATTTAACTGGTAGTTTTAACACCATGAGGTCACCAGATCTCCACAGTGAAGTACAAGGATTATCTGTACATGAATATTTTAATAATATGTTATTGAACATATTATCTAGTAGATTTCAATGGATTGAAAGGGCTTAATGAAATGACAATGGTCAGCTCCACTGATTTGTAATGTATTAATGAAAACAAATATAAATAAATGATGGTTAATTTTTTTAGACATATAATCTAAAAGAAAAATAACCACGATTTAGGCTACAAATGAATAACTAAAAAGCATAAATAATGAGCTTCTTCAAATTGTATGACTTCTTTCTGACTCTCATTTAAAATTTAAACTTGAAGTACGAAATTAGCTTCATGAATAAGATAGTGACAAATTCTTATAACCTACTCTTACCCTAAGAAATATTATTTGATTAAATAAATTCATAATGGCAACCTGTAATTTACTTAAATTAATTAATCTGCAATTTTCTTATCATTATGAGATTATTACGCTATGGGATTATTATGGTATTAAAGATAACTATTTATAGATCATTTTAAATTTTTAGAGTAAAGCTATAATATTGGTTGTCATAAAATTTAGGCAATTTTACAAATGTCAAAGTAAAAGAAAAATGCAATTCTACAGTCAGACCTGAAATCTATTTTTAAAAATTACATAATGGCTATTTTGTAGTCCCAGTAGATGGCTACCAATACCATTTTTTTCTGAACACCCAATTGTCCAATAAAATTGCATTAAGAGTGGCTTTAAATTGAGAATAATAAAGAAAATGGCTCACATATCAGTGTTGCAAAGAAAACATAAGTTTGTCCTATAAATTCTTACCAACATAGATATTTGCAATTGAAGTGCTAAACATTAAAAGTAGTTATATTAAAAAAAATTCCCAGCATAATTAACATTTGAAAAAATTTTCTCTTAAAATTAAAAGTCAGAAGCAAATGTTTAGTTTGCAGTATACACTTGCTAAGCATTTGAAAAGCACTTAAGTTCAGAATTAAAAGGCTTAAGGAAGACTGTAATCATACCAGTCAGAAGGTCATCTATTTTTGAATAGCAAAAAATGGAACATACTAGGCTTTTATTCAAAAAGGAAACACTCAATAAGTAAATAATGTTATCAGCAAGAACTTGAAATTAGCATTAGAAGGGCAGCATTTGATTTTCTAAACTTTAAATTGACTTAACTAATATGTGATAACATAGATTATAGCAAACTTCAGCTACCATAACCATTCAAGACATATAATTTTTTAAATTAGAAATATTACCTATAAAATTTATTTTAAAACATATTTCAGAAAGCTTAATAACTTTGGGGCTACATTTCCAATTAAAAAAGTTAGAAATGTCTTTTAAAAATAGGAACATGCTATTATTATCTCACACAAATAAATAAAATATTTAAAAATTCTATGTATAAACTGTATATGGAATTTAGTACCTAAAACAACTGACGTATCATTTATTAATTTTATTTTCAAGTGAAATATCCAAATTAAGAACTGTCAAAATAAATATGTTTTAAGTTCTTGACAGGCGGAAGATTGAACACATCATTTGTAATATCTTCCTCATTAAAAATAAATTGAAGGCTTACTTGAAAATGGAGGTAGTAATATAAACAGTTTGAAATTGGCATACATTTCCCTGAGTGTGAATCTCCTTTTGACATCTCCAGCTACAAGTGAAAGTATTACTATTTCCAAGTTTTTTTTTTAAAAATTCATTTCATTAATACCAGTTTCCAAAACATATCTTCAGTCTAGTGAATTGCTGAACTTATATTGAAATACACCTCCCAGCACCCCCATTCTCTATACCAATAATAGTAAGGGAAGTAGGGAAACACTTACCTAATTTTATTATGTTAAAATATAATATTCAGGTGCATATTCTGAACCAACTTAGATGACAGTTGTAGCCCTATTCTGTTTATAATGTTTATCATGCCAGTAACATTCCAAGCCTAAAATTTCACCTTTGCTTCAAATATCAAGTCCATCCACTTAATAGGAACATTTATTGTAAATTCATTCGCTTCGTTTTATTGCCTCAGGTGTAATCAGGAGCACAAGATAATGGGAATGTTTTAAAATAACTAATTTAGTATTATACAGTTTTCATAAAAAGCATGAAACTATGTTATATCTAAGCTGGGAAAATGGAAAATCACCCTCTATGTAAGTTAGAAAGTATTAGAACTAAATCTATTTCATCCAGTACATTACATAAAATAGAAAAAATCACTATAGTTTTTAAGCTTCAGATGTGTAAAAGACTTCATTGATAAGTTTTTGTTGTTGTTCAAAAGGAATGTCTCACATTCTATTAATTTCTGGGCTTCCAAACAACATTTCAAAAATAAATATAAAATCAACAAATTTCTAACAGAGATAATTTTATTCATAGTGTTGCCTATTATGTAAAAATTAACTGGAAACACTTAAAACTATAGGTATTACAGATCAATAGAAGAGTTTGTGATGGTAATTTTTTTTTACTAATTCTATTTATATACAAATTAGATCCGATCAAGCTCTTTCTGTCCAAGTATATTGAAATTCCTGGCTATTTAAAGAATCATGAATATTTCCTTACAGAAAAATATTTCTCCCTTTCTAAATGTACATTCCCAACAGGATTGATATGAAAACAGTTTAACTTGAATGATGTAATTATGTAATGGAATGTAAAAAAATTATAGTAATTAAGGTGTTGTGACATGCTCTAATGAATGAAGTTACACTGGTTGATGATACTATATCTCCTACTCATTAATTATTTGGATAGAGTGCATATTTTACTTATTATGAAAAAATAAAGTCATATATTAACAGTAAAATTTCATCTATACATTTTCACATCTATGAATTATTTAAAAAGTCATAACAATACCAGTATCATCTGAGTCTCCAGAAAAATTCATGAGGTACTTCTACTCATCTAATATATTTCAGGGAAAAAGAGTTAGCATTCCTAAAGAAATACGTCTAAAAGCAAATCGGCACTTGTCTCCTGACTTGATGCTCACCTCTTTGGAAATAATATCTAAGGCTTTTCATTTGCTGACTAAAGAGAAAGACACACTTTTTAATTAAGCAATTTTTCAAGGAATTATCTCTTGCAGAAAGTAATATACTGTTATCATGTGGTAAAAAAACTGAAAGCATTAATAAAAAAAATATAGTCAAGGCCTATTTTTAAAATGATTTTAGAGAGAATTAGTCGAAGGTAAATTTAAGATGATAATCAAAAAGGACCAAGTGATACAAGTTCCTTTTCTAAATATCTTTTGTGCTTTCTTCTAAATTTGTTTCTTTTCTTTCCCTCCCCTAATAAATTCCAGTTGGGAATTATACCAATAATGGCATTAAACAAAGAGAAAACAACTCTAATCTCACTTGTGGTGGGGAGGGGCTTGGAAGTTGCTGTATATTTATTTCTTGAATCAAATCATAAAAAAACACAGTTGCCTGAATTAATATCTCTCTAGTTCTCAAATATGACCTGTCTGTTACTGATGTGCCACATATATATTAGTTTTCTTTCTTTTCTCTCTTGATAGTTTCCCTTACTTGACCCACCACTTCAGTACCGACTATATAGGGAAACACCTATCTGAAGGAACTCTCACAACAAAGGATTTATACCAAAAGGACAACTTTATCCAAGCCAAAAATGTTACTAATGTCAGTGTCATGTTTGCCATTAAAAAAAGTTAACCTATTTCTCTACATTTCTCAAGACAATTGCTTTTTCTGAGCACAGTATTCTTGTACAGTACAAAGCCATGGAGAAAGGGAAAAAAAGAAAAACCTAGTGAATATTTCTTTATTTCCTCATTATCTTTCTTTCATTGGCTTCCTGCACAGAAGCCAGTATATCCAGGTGAATGTTCATATAAAAGCTTTGGTCCCTCTTCACTAGACACTGCAGACGAAACCAGTCCGGAGAAAACATCATCCAAGAAAAACAGAGCCAGGGACTTTCCTGGGTAATTTCAGACTGAGAAAACCTTTCTTAGGTTTACTGAGAAATCTCCCCCAAAGTCTAAGGAGACTATTTTTCCAGTGGCTGTATAAATGGAAATGTGGTTTTGTTTTGAGAATTACCACAGACAAACCAAGCTGGTAAGATGGTTCCTCACAAGCAATTCCTATGGAAAATGCGATTAGAAACCACAAAACATGAAAAAATAAGTGACTGACTTGGTGAGGAATGCTTGGTTCTCCTTATCTGATCTGTTCTTAACAGACACTTCAAATAATTTTTTTTAATAGTCTAAAGCAAGAAAAAAGAAAACGAATAGAAAGAATATATAGGGCGGTGCCTATGAATCAAAGGAGTAGGGCACTGGCTGCATATGCTAGAGGTGGTGGATTCAAACCCTGCCCTGGCAAAAAAATGCAAAAAAAAAAAAAAAAAAAAAAGAAAGAATACATAAAACTGAGAAACAAGAGACAAGCCATTGATGGTACTGGTCTTGGCCTATGAGCTTCTCAAATTGAATTAGCTCATGTAAAATGTGTAAGACTTTGGTGGAAATGCCACAGAAGCTATATTCTATAAATATTAAAAAATATATTAATTTTTATAGAGATTCTGCTTCTTATCAGGAGATATGTGTCCATCTGTCACACACATGTGTGTATAAAACATACTCTGTAAAGTACTCAGTAAGAACAAAGGTGCCATGTTGGGTAGAAACTATACAATTTAATAAGCATTAAACTTCAACTTTTTAACATTCTTGAATGTCTCCTCTCTCTCTCTTCTTTTTTAATTCTTTAATTTGTAGATATGAGGCCAATGCTATTTTGCCCAGGCTGGTCTCAAACCTGGCATTAAGTAATCCTCCTGCCTTAGCCTCACAAAGCGCTGAAGATATAGGCGTGACCTACTATATCTAGCTGTTGAGTTTCTTAATGTCTCCCTAATGTTGTAAATTGTTACAATGAGTTTCTGAGCTAAACATTATGGATTTACTGAGCTAAACATTATGGAACTTCTAAATGGAAACAAATCATCATGATCATCATGACCATAGATCTCAAAAAGTTCATTGGCCAAAATATTTATCGAGTGGACACTCTTACAATGACTAGAGAGAGAGGCAGTGTTTTGCTTCCTTTGAATTCAATTCTGGTGATGAAGGCAAGGAAAGACATAGAAGTAAATAATTTATCCATAGACTTTGAGAAAGAAAAATGGGTTGTCAAACTTTTGCTCTTGCATTTTTAGTTATATGGACCTAACAATCAAGAAAAAAATCATTACATGGGAAAAATAATTTGAAGAAAGATGTAGAAACTTCTAAAAGATACTCAAACATAGTTATCCTTAAAAGAAAATGTCAACAAGATTTGATAACAGAAAGTTGCGGGAAAAGCGCATTAATTTTTATTTTTCTTTGTCTTATTTTTTTTTCAAACCTTTAAACTTGTAAATGTTTAGCATAATTATAAAAAGGAGACTTGGAAAATACCTTACTTTATCCTGTGATGATTAGTCCTAGACAGATAATTTCAGTCAAGATCTCTACTGCTTTAATTATCTAGACATCAAATTTACCATAACTGAAAGGAAGTCAATTGTTCAACTTAGCTCCAATGGTTTGATTCCACTAATGACACAGACTATGTATTTTGGGGGGTTGGTGACTCCATAAATATTTTGCAACCATGAACATTATTGAAACCACTAAAAATAAAGAGTATATCATTTAAATTAGATTTACCAAGTAACAATTGAGAAAAAAAATCTTTAAGGCAGAAGTAGTCTCATCTCCTGTGGAAATCTTTTAGTCCTTAGTTTAAAAGCATATTTAATTTTAATCAAAGTTGGTATTTGGGTCCCTAATTTGTATATTTGTTGATATATAATCAGTTTTAACAATCATTCGCAGACATGACAGGCATATCAGCAGAACAGAACTTAACTTAAAATCAAATTTTCAATAAATTGTAAGAAAATTGCTTAAAACGGGAAGACAAATAAAAAATAGGCTTCCCTGTAATTTAATTCCATTAAAAAGTATGACATTTTTTTAAAAGTAAAATATGTATAAAATTATATTATGAAAAGGTAAAATTGAAATGATTTTTTCAGTAAGAAACCATCGGCAAGTTGGTGGCAAGGGCACACAACATAATTGGCATTCCATTTTAATGTGACAACGGTCTTTTTGACAGCAGATTAGTTTAACATTGAACATCCCACCAAAACAGTTATCCAGTTTTAAGTCCGTAATAATTCATTGTTGCCCTTCACTGTACATTAAATGTCACCCATCATTTTGACAGCACTAAAGCTGTTACACACTAGCGAGGAGTTAAGATCAAAGCTGTTAATGCAAGCACTTTAGATGGTTTTCTAAAGTGAGCTAAACCACTAAAAACACTTTTTTTTAAAGAAAATCTTTACCTCTGAGCTCCAAGAGAAAAACATAGTATTTTTTAAAGTAAAAAGCCTCCCAGTAAGACTGTAGTGTTGTTATCTTGTGACCACAGACTATGTTAGACCAAAACAGATGTCAAGACTATCGGGTGGTCACTGAAATAACAAACCATGAAACAGATTCTAGGGAGACCATCCCTGGCTGCCTAATCCACAAGTACAATAGATAATGTCCTAAGAATCTAAAATTCATGCAAGGCAAGTAAACACAAAAACACACAAGACATTACTCTTATGTATTATTCTTTTTTTTTTGCAGTTTTTGGCCAGGGCTGGGTTTGAACTCACCACCTCTGGCATATGGGGCCAGCGCCCTACTCCTTTGAGCCACAGGCACTGCCCTATTCTTATATATTCTTTATGACTTAGAAAAATGACTGATATGTATCTAACACACTGAGAATTCTTTGCTTTTCTAACCCCAAAGTCCAGATTGGTTAATATCGCTCAGCTTCCTTTACACTTTTTCTGTAGTTGACCACATTTCTCCCATTTAAGTAGCCTAAGAAATTTTTGTATAATAATATATAATATTGTTATTGTAAAATTCAGTACAATATTATTTTTTCTTCTTTAAAGTTTATTTGCATTTAATTTTAAGATACCAATATCAGTATAAAATCTGCAGTATTTGTATAAGCTTAGTGAACAATTATCAAGGTTACATTAATCCTGTTGGAGGAAAATGTCTTCCCCATTATTACCTACTTTTAGGTTGGGTCCTCAGTTATTTCATCTCTGTTCACCAAACTGTGAAAACTCCTAGAACCAGAGTTACACACTGAATCTCAGAATAGCTCCATTGTCTTGGAGATGTTACGGTTAAAGGAAAAAAAATTGCTTATATATATGAGAATTTAAATTGACTTGTTTTATAAATAGTATGTTTTGTATCAATAGTATCATTAAACTAAAGAAATATTTGAAGCAAGGTGAAAAATATATCTTATTATCAGTATAAGGGGTGGCTTCCCTAGACAGATTTTTTCATATGACTGCTATGTCCACAATAATATACCTAGGTCATAGAACAAGAGACAGAAAGAAAAGAGAAAAGATTCAGGGATAAATCTAATTTAAGCTCATTCTGGACAAGATTTCTTCCTATCAGCCAAAAGTTATTGCTAGAATACTTGGGATAAGGTCATTCTATGTCTAGAACACACTATCCCAGGTACATCTTTGCTCTTAAATAAGAGTTCTCAATAATTTACATAAGCATGCTGGTTATGTGTATGCTATAAAAAAATAATACAACTGATAGCAAAAAAACACATACAAAACCATACCTATACAAAAATAAAAAAACAACTATATGTCTCATTCTTAACATTAAATATATTTAAAATGTTCTGTTAAATATTCCTAGATGTTTTTCTAATAATGATGAGGAAAAAAATTTTAAAGGCATCCCCAGAATTATCTAATTTTAAATCTGGTTTAAAAACATAAATTATTTAATTAGATCTTCAGATCTTCTTTAGACCTTCTAATTAAACATAAATTATTCAATTAGGTATTATTTTATTAGATCTTCATTTATCATTAATATTATTAATACTATGATGGAGTAGATATTCAATGTACTTCCAATCTAGAATTCTAATGACAACAATCTTCCAAATGCTCTATTTCTTTAATAGTTGTATGTTTCTCTCCAGTTAAATAAATATTAAAAGCTAATTTTAAGGAAAAGATAGTTAATATATGGCTTTCATAAAAAATTTTGGATAACTATCAAATATCTCTGTAAATTTACTCGAAAATAATTGGTATTTATTGTCAGAAATATGCACTGAGTATAGGTTTATTAGTGTAAAGCCCATATGCAGTTGTGTATGTTCTTGAATTTAAGGATGTGGTCCAATTTATAGGACATTATATGTAGCCAGTAGATGTGTTGAGTAAAATAATAAATAACAGGCAAAGAGATTTTTAATATTTTATGGTACCCAAATTAGTAGTGCTTACTAGAGGTTCAGAAAATATTTGAGTAATTGAGTTAGTGATTAATGGAATGATCAAAGTGGAAACAGAAACTAAATTGAGGGTGCATACAGCTTGGGAGCTAGAGAGCTATAAAACAATACTCCTAACAATAAAGAAAAAAATATTGGAAAATGACCAAAATGAAAGTAAAAATAATAATGATTAAACACTTTGTCAATACTTAAATCACTTATATTTCAACTTTGAGATAAACTGTTTTCATTCTTAATTAGGGATTACATAATTCCCTAAAATTCAATATGGTATAGTTTCCAATAGTTAATAAACATAATTTATGTTAATTGAAACTATAGTTATTTTAGACCGTTGTTTCTATGGTTTTCAATAAAAATGAAACATAAAAATTTTTAAGAATATAATTTGTCTTTCTTTTCTCCAAAATTGTTATGGAGATAGAGAATAGAAATACACCATTTTTACTGGGACATCAACAATGATGCCAATGGTTCCTCAGAGATCTTTATATGACATGAGACATAATTTGTACTGATAGGTAAAATCTAAATACTAAATCCAGCATTAAATAAATGTACTTTAAATTCTAACAAGTAATTGTGATTATATTTAAATTAGAAAGAAAATTAAGTTCTATAATTGAAACTTGAACATTGTATCTACCTTGTTACAGGTAGCAAGAGGTCAATATGATGTCAGTGTAGGTTTTATTTACACAAATTTGTTTGAGTTTGGATTTTCACATTAAAATTTAAATTGTATTCAAAGATTTTTCATTTAATATTGGTTTTCAGTTCTTAACTTTTTTTTAATTTGGAGATTTTTTAAACAAGATTATTTTAATACTGAAAATGGAACAAAATATCCTGAGAAAATATGTAAAATATTTATTCTCATCTATGTGTTACTTTACTAAAAATCTCTTATATTTTTATTACTTAATATTGATTATCTAACACTATTTTTATGATAAGTGAACATTGTACACTTAATTTTTAAGTATGAAACAGTTTGTTTTCACATTGTTTAATAAGAAGCTGAAATAAGACCATTTTCAAATCTACTCATTTAATACATAATAACAAAATATAACATTTTAAAATTTAAAGGCACTAAAATATATTATGATGGCTGATGTTATGTTCTCAAATAAGATGACGTGGGCGCATTTTTTGTGTGTAAAATTAATACTAGTTGCCATAATTATACAGATACCATCTATGATGATTACCAAGGTTAGAGTTACAGAGACACTTGAAAATTTAGATGAGTTGCATACACATCCTATATGCCTCTATCTGCAAATGTGTTTTAAGCTGGAAAAGAATCCACATGTTTCAATTAAATTTAAAAAGATTCCTAACATAAATCTGGGATAAACCAAGGGTTTGTGCTCAAGCTCTTCAGAAAACTTACATAACACTACAGCACAATTAATTCTCACATGGCGGCCTCAGAATTGTTTCACAACACTTTTCTCTTGACTTTATTTACATCTTTCCTGGGAACTTTTGTTAATTTGATTAAGTGTACGTGCAAACATCAAGGAAGGCTTTTCTATACTTCGGGGTGTTTATTTTTCCAAGTGGCTTGCGTGCTCATGGAAGAACTTTCTAGCCACTGAATGACCCTTGAACTTGTCTCTTCAAACCCATATAATAAAATAGGTGACTGCATTGGCCACTAAAACTATATAAATATATATAGAGAGAGAATTGGTCCAAAGATGGTCAAAAATGAGAAGGTTATTTAATGTACAGTATATAAAAACGCTGGAGCTAAAATTTACGAACTTTGCCCTCCAAATTCTTACTTTGGCAGAGAGAACCTCAAATGTCAAATAAAATTTTTACAACCTCTACCACATAGTTTCAAATGCTATTGGCCTGATGGAGGAATGGAAAATAATTGTATCCCAGATTCAAGTCTTAATATTGAGCCAGTTTGGTAAAAAATGATACATTTTTATAATAATTTGATATAAATGTGTCAAAAAATCTATGTGTAAATATATAAAAATACACAAAATACTATGCTAAGTTTATAATTGATTTTATTCCTTTTTTAAATAAATGAACTAAATTATTATTATTTTTTTTTTTTTTGCAGTTTTTGGCTGGGGCTGGGTTTGAACCTACCACCACCAGCATATGGGGCTGGCGCCCTAATCCTTTGAGCCACAGGCACCACCAAGAACTAAACTTTTTTTTATAGCTAGAAAAAAAGGACATGACTTCATTGGGAAAAGAATTTGTTTAAAGAAGGACAAATATCCTTAATGATAAATTGATCAAAGGACATTACATAGTGTGATTTTAAAGACAACTGCACATTTAATTTTGATTGTAGGGGGCAAAAACATACACATAATTATACATTGTATTTTTATTGACATAAAAATTATATTTAGAATTAAATTCCTTTTGGATTCATAGCTATCTTTTAGGTATCTAATAAAATACAAAAGTTCAAATATAATGAATATAAAACTTGATTCAGTGTCATTAGAGTAACAATAGAGTTTTGAATCCTGAGCCACTACTCTAATCTTCTTAATAAAGGCAAAATGAAAATATCTATTAGTTGAAAGTGTGACTGAGGTAAGCATAAAGGAAAGTTGAGCAAGATAAGCATAAATGAAAATGATAAAAAATTTTCACCTCCAAGAATAAGAATTAAGTAGTAAAATCAACAGATTAAGCTGTTCATACATTTTGAAGTCCATTAAAATAGTATAAAATGATGCATATTTTAGTTAAACATTTGATTTTCTGATCTTATGACTTGAAACATACTCTACATGTCAAGGATAATAAGGCACTTTTGTAATGATGTGTGTTCTGTAAAAAAAAAAAAATTACAAAAAACCATGATAATCTTTGTGTGCATAGAATGTTCACTGTAAATTAGCCTTGGTTCCTTTTTTAAAAGTCTCTTTTTAAAATTTACTGCCTTGGTTTTTCTTATGACTGAATTATCAATTGAAGTGAGCAAAACATGCTATTTTGATTTACGTTTGACAGAAATCTTTAAAATGAGCCAATGATTCATTTAAGACAGTGACTTGGACTGCTTTTAGATTTTGAACAAGAAAACAGTAAATCCTACAACAGTAATAGCTTACTGACACAACCAGCATGCTTTCTGCCCAAAAGGGCAGCAGAACATTATAAGAAGTGGACGTGACTTTAAAAGTTCATTATTCTCCAGCACCCCATGGTAAATAAAGAACAGACAAAGTAAAATTGTGACTTTTGACAATTATTAGGTAGATAAATGAGGTAACAATTGCCAAAAAAATCACAAAAGTGAGCATGTTACCTGGCTATGACAAAGAGCACACAACTGACACCCAAGTAAGCCAGCAGAATATACATCCAGATATCAGGGGAGAGAGGATTCAGGAAGGAGAAGACGCCTGGGTTTGTACCATTGGGCTTGCGGTACAAAATACTTATTCCAAGTGTCATAAAGGGCTTGGAAAAGTCGATGACCTTCTCTCGAACATAGGTAATAGCCAGTGGAGCAACGGCAAGGTCGGCTTTCTGTAGAGGAAAACATTAAAAAGAAAAAGAGAAAAGGAAAATGTGTCACAAGAGAAGAAAATCAACAACTGAATTAAATAAAGCAAAGGCTTTATGCTTGAAAACTGCAGTAATGATTATGCCAAACTTTAAAGCATTCTTCTACCCTGAAGTAGAGCATCTGATTTACTCTACTGATCATTTCTATGTGCAGCACTTATCACATGGAGATACAGAGACAAAAATGAAAGAATGAAAAGACCTTTTGCACATTCAGTACACAATCTGGCTGCTAAGCCTCCTCATAATTGCTTTTACTTTAAAATTTAAAAACTTATTTGATGTCAGTTACAATTTTCAAAAAACATCAGTCAAATTCTAATGGTAAAAATCATCACATATAATTGTTCAGATAAAAATGAATAAATATTTCTTAGTTTTAAAACTAGACTACAGCTAAAAGGTTTTAGTCTTCAAACAGTTAAAATCTTATGCAAATCACCTGTTAATGTGCTTCTGTTTACCTTCTCTGAGTTTTGTTTCTACTCCTCTAATTTGTTTTATATTATTTAACGAAAATCCTTGCAGCCTTGCCTAAATCACATTAGGAAATGAGTTTTTCCATTTTCACAAAGTTGCTAATTTTCCACGGTAGCTTAAATATGTTAAATTACTAATGCTTTTCACTCATCCTGGTCTAACCATCTGTCAGGGATGAACTTAAGCTCTAATATGTTGTAAGAAATTATTACAATATTTGAAAATGACAAAGGCATCTATGATGAGAAGCTATGTTGCTACTTTCCTTTTATTATGCAAAAACTTAAAAACTTTCAGAGAATAAAGGAAAAAAACAATCACTGTAGAATGGCACTGGAAACACAGATAAATTCGTTGCGAATATTAATCTATGCATTTGTGTGTTGGTGGTTTATGGGAAAGAACTCAGATAATTAAAAGTAGTATCTTTGACAGCAGAGAGCAGCTATAGAGAAGGAAATACTAAAACCTAAGGCCAAAAAATTCTTTTAGGTCCCAGCAAAGGATGTTATCATATTCATGAATAAAGGAAAATATTAATTTAGCAATAGTAATTGCTAATATCCTTTACCTATTTGCTGTGCAGTAGGTACTGTGTTAAGAACTTTACATGAATGATCACATTCCTCACAAGCTTTACACAATCCTACTATTCCTTTTCAGATAAGTTATAAAGCATGTTTGTTGGTACAGAGCTGATTGATACTGTTGTCATAGCTAAGGTCTAAGTTGTTGGAGTCTATACCTAGAGCTTTACCATGTTATGCATCTCAGAAACCAGCAATCAAATCATAGAGGAGTTATTCATTCATTTTTTCATTCATGAAAATGTTTGTCGGGAAGGAAAGGGAAGCACAGAAGCAATAGTGGCAATGGAGAAATGAGTCTCTGAGAATTCAGAGGAATTGGTGCAGAGTTTACAAAAAGGAAATATATTCCACAGGAAGACAGCACTTTCTCTAAGCAGGGAAAGAAGTAAAAAGGGTTTGAAAAAATTTGTTTACAGTAAGAAAGTGGTAAGAAAGGCTCCATGTGAAAAATGAACACCATGAAATCGCGGTTTGTCCCTGTTTGGGGGGTTTAAGAGACAGCACAATACGTTTGTGCATAAAATCCATCTTTTCAGGCACATGAAAAGTAAAATTTTCATCACATATAAAGCATATAAGTTATTAGACTTTAAAGTAGTAAAAATTGATGTTTTAATTGACTGATCTAATTGTACATATTTACCATGTACAGTATGATTTTTGAAGGCTAGGTACACTGTGAAATGACGGAATCTAGTGAATTAACATCTGCATTGTCTCACACAGTTACTTTTGTGGAGAGAACACTATGTCTACTCTCTTCATATATACAATCCAAAAATGTTACTCTTATAGTTGTAGAGAGTTGAATATGGTACCAGAAAGTTAGGGTGCTTAGAGCAGGGCAGAGCAGGTTGAGGAGATGGTGGTCAAAGGTTGTAAAATTTCAGTTAGATAAGAGGAATACATTCAAGAGGTCTATTGCACAAAACGATGACTTTGGAAAATATTTTAAAATGCGCTACCATCAAAAGCTAGGAAATAATTCACATTGCATATATTAAAACAAAACCTACTACATTATTCCCTAAAAGTTGTTCCATAGTCAAATGTGAATAGGACTAATTAGACACACACAAAATTTCAAAATTTACTTAGCATTACCTAAAATAAAATTCTGGTCCTAACGTGAAAGAGAAAGGACAACAAAATTACATAGCATTAGACTTTAAATTATAAAAGGAAACAAAAGATATAAATAGACACTTTTAAACATTGGACAAAAATGTATAAACAGACTGTATTGCTTTCATATAATACGATGTTACTTAGTTATAGTATAAAAAGACTGAGCTAAGTAACTGTTAAAAGACATGAATGAATCTTAAATTCATATTGCTACACCACTCTGAAAAGGCTAATTTGAACTATATGACATCCAGGGAAGGGCAAAATTATAGAGATAGTAAAATCATCAGTGGTTGCCAATGGTTCTGGATGAGAGAGGAAGTGATGAATAGATGGAAATAGCACATTTTTAGGGCAGTGACACTATTCTGTAGGATACTCCAATGGTAGACACACGACGTTCTATGTTTATTAAGTCTCAAATTGTTCAACACAGACTCTTAATGTAAACAATGGACTTTAGCTAATAACATAAGTGTCTAAAATAGTTCATCAACTAAGAAAAATGTATTACACTCATAGACACTGTCAATCACAGGGGAAACTGTTGTGTGGAGAAAAGAGAAAATCGCTATGGAAACTCCACTTTATGCACAATTTTTATGTAAAAATGAATCCTATTTTTGTAAACAGCAACAACATGTTTTCATCATATTTTTAATGGTTTAAGGTGATTGCTACTATTAATAGTAAAGCACACAAAACTTATCTAACATCAATTGTCAAAACTCAGCAGCATTTGATTGCAAACCAAATATATTTTTAAAACCATTTAAAAAATAAGACCTCAGGGCTATCTTGCATAGGAAGATGAACATTTATTCATACCCAGCAGTATTTTCTATGAATGAGATACAATTTCATTATGCAAGTCTCTTAATAATATAATACATTATAATCTAATCAAAATATTGTTACATTAAAAGTAGTTAATACTAGTAATCATATTGTCTCACTAAATATCATGTTATTAAAAAACCAAGCAGTTAGAGAAAAAAATCCTGATGGTAAAACTGAATAGTTTATGAACTTTTACCTCTGTACATAGAGGCTAATATTATCTGATTTAACAAAAACAGATTTAGTAATTGATTTCTTGTTTTAAATAATACAAAATAATCTTGCATTAGAAAAAGCCAACAGCAACTCAGTGCCTGTAGCTCAGTGGTGAGGGCATCAGCCACATTCAGCAGAGTTGGTGGGTTCGAATCCAGCCGGGCCTGCCAAACAACAATGACAACTACAACCAAAAAATAGCCGGGTGTTGTGGTGGGCACCTGCAGTCCTAGCTCTATCTACCTGGGAGGCTGAGGCAAGAGAATCGCTTAAGCCTGAGAGTTTGAGGTTGCTGTGAGCTGTGACACCACAGCACTCTACCTAGGGCGACGGCTTGAGGCTCTGTGTCAAAAAAAAAAAAAAGAAAGAAAAAGCCAACAGACAATTTAAAAAATCAATTTTAGCAAAAGAAAAACGATTTTCTATTCATTTATGTTACATGAATAGTTCAAAGTAAAAGGAGAGCTCCCTTCTAGAGTCGGAGACAGCTTTATGAAGTCCCTGTGTTCTCAGCCTGCACAATGAGTCAGAAACGTCAAATCCCTGAACTGGGAGTGTGATAGCAGGAAGAATAAGGAGTATCATGGAGTATTATATACCACTGAATGTGTCAATTGTGGGGCAAGATGGTGGTATAGCGTCTGTCCTTATCACATCCATTAATCTTCACAGCTCTACCAAATTTTCAGAGTGATTTTCTTTTACACAAATGAAAAAACTGGAATAGTTAACAAGAAACATGACAGCGTAAGGAAAGTTTGGCTCCAAAGATGCTTATTTCCCATGATTTTTTTGACACAATCATTCAAATGCATTAGAACTACTTCTGCTGCTGTCTGGGTTCTGTATGACCCTGCCCCAAATGATCCTTCCTGCTCTCCAGGATTCAAATTCTGTAAGGCATAGCTCTGGCTCTTTTCCTCCTATATGCTCTTTCCTAAGTACTTTACTCACATTAGTTTTTCCTCAGTGAATTGTATAGCATTTATAAAATAACCACATAATTTAACATGTAAAAAAATTTATGTCGGGTTATTTCCCAGTATTTCCTGTCTAAGTCAGACGATCTGACATGAGAGATTTAAATGTACATATTAGTGAATTATAGTACTCTTGTTGTATAAAGTATACACGGTTTAAAACCTTCAGGCAGTCCAAAGTATATAACTCTGAACTGAGGGAATGGTAAAGCATCCTTCCCTAGAAATTTCACCAAGAGACCCACACGGCAGCCCTATAGTCAAATTAATAAGCATTGATTTAATATTCTACTATTTTATGTGAAAAGCTTCCAAACTACCTTATTCATCTTTATGATCATAATGAACCTAATATCCCAGGGCCATTGGACAAAGTCTGACATAGGAACTTCTAAGAAAATGTTTGCTGAATGCAGTTTCAATTTAACTTACAAAAATTTTCAAAGAAACCATTCCGAGAATTTTAAAATTAAACATTTTTCTGGTTGTATTTCAGAAAGTAAGATTTATTTGTTCATTAATATAATTCCAAGTGAACTACCTATTAAGGAAAACAGATAAATTCTTATTTAGAGTTATATGACTAACAGCAATCCGTTGATTAGTATCACAGACAATGGTAAAACTGATTGCTCTGATTTTGAACTTAAACCAAAAATTGATAATAAACCATAACCTCATAAATGTCCCAAAGACTCTGAATTCAAATATGTTGAAAAACTTTCTTTTAAATGAAGTCTGAAGAATAAAAAAACATAATGAGCTTATAATACTTGATCTGGTCAGTGAAACATATTATCCATCCTTCTCAAAGTTTTTCCAATTTATCACTGGAAAATCAGTTTTAAACATTGTTTCCTTCTTTCATAATGTTGTGAATGATTAATACAATGGGCAAAATAATTAAATTAGTAAGTGCATATGAATAAATTGGCAACATTTTAGCAAAGGTATTTAAGCTAATTACTTATGCATAATAAATTTAATGGCACATGTAAGTGATAGCACACTTTCTTATACTACTTCCTATGTGTAATGTGGACAAATGCTTCGTGTGCACCTGCATGAAAACACAGCTGGTAGTATGACTACCAACACAGTCACACTGCCAAGATTTTCATAATGGCCCCCAACTACTCCCCTATTTTCATTCTTGCCCATCCAGAATCTGTTCTTCATCCAATTACTAGAAAAGTGCTTTTACAACATATACCAGATTATCATTTCTTGTTCAAAATCCTCCAAAGACTTCTAGCACATATAGAATACAATCTAAAATCCACACCCCTCATTTTAGCCACAGGGTCCTTGGTTACTGCAACATGGTCGTTTCATCACTCAACATGGTCGTTTCTACACTCACTGTTGTTCCAGCAACTCTGCACGGCTTGCTAATCCTCAAACACGTGCACATGGTCCTTTCTCCAAATCTTTACATTTGCTTGGAAAGACTGTCTCTCAGGATACACGTGGCTACTCTCAGATAATTCCAGGTCAATGCTGATGTGACTGACTCAAGGGCCCTTTCCTGACCCCTCCCTTTATCCACTTACTGTGTTTTCATTTTTTTCATTAAAAGGTATCGCGCACTGAAATTGCATCATTTATCAGCCTATCCCACTAGAATATAAGTCCCTTTTCAGAAAGACATTTCTGTATTTTTCCCAATTCTAAATCTGCAGTGGCAAGTATAGTGCCTGACACAGAATATTTACTAAATAAATATTTTAAGTGAATTAAATGACCACTATTGTAAATTCTACCTTCAGAACTCTGCTCAACTTTTTTACAAAAAAAAAAAAAAAGCTTGAATTTTTTTCTTTTCATTTATTTTTCTCTCAAAGACTTATTTTGGATTGTCTGTCATCTCTTCCCCCCTGCTACCTTTGGGGGGACCACACAGAAATAAAGATAGGAATATTTAGAAAAAACATTCTTGGGCTTCGTCCCTTCCATTACCCCAACGACCTCAGCCCCCTCTTTATGTTCAATGCTATCTCGCAGAAAGATGCTGGCTCATAGACCAAAGGCTAATACTGAGACCATATAAGAAGAGAAAAGGTTATTTACAAAATGAGAGTTTCCATTTGTGCGCTGTCTAACTTTAGCTATACTAAATAATAATACATAATTCCTAAATTGTTTTATAATCATCTCTGGCTTTTGCTTGCTACAATAAACAAGTTGTCTTATATTATAACTCACTACACTGTGTTCAAAGAACAATTTGATGAGATTAAAGGTACATATTTGAAATATAAGAAAAATCAAGTATAAGTAGTACATGTTGCATAGTATATACGTAAAACCTCACATCTACTTGTTTATAAAAATATAAGCGTATGTATTAGAAATCTACCTTTAGTTCTTCTCACCGAACTGAATAGTGACTACACGGAGCTGGTGGAAAGTAAGACAGGCGCTTGAGTTATAAAATATGGAGACTTCATTAATGCTTGCAGGGGCTGAATAGGAGCAATTAGGAAATAATTAAACACAAACAATAGTGGATTTATCTGCTGCTTCAGCAGCTGCTACTTTATTAATGCTTAAGTAAGCCTGCTGATAATTTCAAATAATACTGACTGAATCTACCAAACTTGATATTAATGACAGATTGAAAAATGGACTTTTCAACTGGTTAAGTCTTTAAAAGAGCCATGGCCCTAAAATGTTTCTAGAGAATGGAGGGTATATTTGTTTGTTTGAGGGGGGATACTAATTGGGTTTTTGTTTGTTTGTTTTGTTTTATCTCCAACCCAAATCTGGTTTTGTCATGCACTCTTGACTTTATGTTGCTTAAATATTAATACTTCTGTATTAGAATCATTATCCTATTTGCAATATTCTCATTTTTTCAAGTAATTTGTTTATTCTTAATGCACCAGTTGAGTTAATTTAGCTCCCTAAGGGAAAAGAATGTATGCAGAATTTGAGATTTTTTTCATATTGATAATTCCCTCCCCGAAATAACCTTTTGTTTAAAAATGATCTGAGATGTGCACATCAATACTCCAAATATCCATCATTTCTACTATCATTGTAATAGGTATTATTATATCTATCATAATATCTGTTATTCATGACAAAACTGAACTGAACAATGATGTCTCTGCTGTTTTCTGATCTTGATTTGAAGGTTTACTGATTTCTTGATTTTAAAAAAATTATACTTTTTAAAAATAATAATTTCAGTGAAATAAATTACTCTGCCAAAGATAATCACCTACGTATGAAAGATACTCTGTTAAATTCAGTAATTGTTATAGTTATAATTAAACATATATTAAATAAACTAAGGAAAAAACCACAATGTTTCTCAAACATGATTTCACTGTATATTTACCAACTAAGTACATGAAATGAAAAAAATGATAAATAACTTTTTTGACACAAAATTATATACAAACTTTCAAAATAGGAGATTAAAAGTAACTCAAATTTTTACTTAAAACCTCAGGTTTTTTCTTGAACCTGTAAAACATTCCCACAATTCCCTTTCACTAATTTTAAGCTTCTATTTCAACCATATATTTTCTAGTAACCTCTTTTCAATTTCCCAGTTCAAATGCTATGGAACCACAATCAGTGGACCAAAGAAAACTACTAGCCCTAAGGTGAGTGACTGACCTACAAAAAATCTACTTAAAGGAATCTTGAACTTATAATTCTACCTTAGAAAACCTTTCTTCAGTAGAAAAAGAATTAAGCGCATTGAACTCCCAGAGTCGATTTAAAACAATAGGTAAATGATAATGATGGTAAATAACCAAAGCTATAGAACTTTCATTATGATCAGATCACTTTAAAATTGGGCATTGGTTTGTATTCATTTAATAGAACACAGGCATACACAGAATATGTCACAATTAACAAGTATGTCTTGCCAAAAGCATATGAAAATTGAACTACACACCAGGCCTGGGGCCACATATAGGACACAAAGGTGTTTGTGCCAGACTCATTGGTCAGGTGAACATAGGTAAGATTAACAAAGAAGAAAATAATCAAAAGTGTTACATAAATACTTTGAAATATGTATAGTTAAGCTCTAATTTCATGAACTTTCCCAATTCTTGCTTTAATGAGTCAATACAAACATAAATTCATTAGTGGAATTTGCATTAACTCTGAAAATCCTGAAGTTGGAATGAGGTCAATACACACATTAGCACTGATGAAAGTGCAATGGACTCAAGAGGAAACACTGATAGGATTACAACCTATCATACAGCTTCTACGTATCTACTCTTAATTTCTTGATTTCATTGTTTTTTTTAATTTGTAATTATTATAGGTAGCATATATAGGTACATGTGATGTTTCGTTATAGGCATACAGTTGGAATTAATAAAACCAAATTAATTGGAGTATCTACTTCCTCAAGTCATTTATGATTTCTTTCCATTAGAACATTCCAATTTCCCTCTTAGTTTAAAATATACCCCAACATACTGACGATTATAGTCACTCGGTTTTGTTGCCATCTCTTGTTCATTCTATCTAATTATATAACTATATTTTTGTTCCAATTTTCCATCCCCACTTTATCCTCCTTCCCTGCCACACTTTCTCTGATCATCATCATCTATTTTCTGTCGCTATGAGATCAGTTGTTTTTAATATTTAACTCTTACACATGCATTAAAAAATATGAGATTTGTCTTCTTGAGCGGGGATTATTTCACTGAACATAGTGTTCTCCAGTTCCATCAATGTTGGGTTTTATTCTTTTATATGGCTATATAATATGTGTTATATTTATCACAATACCTTTATCCTTTCATCCATTAATAGACAGATGAATTGGGTGGATTCCTAATCATGGCTCTTGTGAAAAGTGCTCAACAAATATGGGAGTGCAGAAAACTTTTTAATACATTGAATTCCCTTCTTTTGTATATATACCCAGCAGTGGGACTGCTGGGTCATATAGTAGTTCTATTTTTACTTTGAGAGGAACTTCCATATTGTTCTCCATAATGGGTCCACTAATTTACATTCCCTTCCCCTTTCTCCACATCCTCACCAGCATTCATTGTTGCCTGACTTTTTGATAAAAGCCATTTTAATGGGAGTGAGATGATATCTCATTGTAGTTTTGATTTTCATTTCTCTCATGATGTTGAATATTTTTATATACCCATTGGTCATTTATATGTCTTGAGAAATGTCTATTCAGATCCTTTGCCTATATTCTAATCAGATTAATGGATTTTTTTTTTCTGTTGACTTGTTGGAGGTTTTTATATGCTTTGGTTTTTAATCCCTTGTCAGATGGATAGTTAGTAAATATTTTCTCCCATTCTATGGGTTGTCCCGTCATTTGGTTGATTGTTCCATTTTCCGGGCAGTTGCTTTTTTAGCTTGATGTGATCCCATTTGTCTCATTGTTCTTTGGCATGCCCAGACAAATTTCGAAAGCATGTCCCCAATGTTCCCTTTTGTTTCAGGTCATAGATTTAAGTTTTTAATACATTTTGATTTGTTTTTTGTGTATGGTGGGAGATAAGGGTCTAGTTTCATACTTCTGTAGATGGATATCCAGTTTTCTCAGCATCATTCATTAAAGAGACTGTCCTTTCCCCTGTGTACGTTCTTGGCACCTGTGTCAAGGATAGTTCACTATAGAGGTAGGAATTTTCTTGGGGGTTCTCTATTCTGTTCATTGGTCCCTGTCTCTACTTTTATGGCAATAACATGCTGTTTTGTTTAGCACAGCTCTGTCTTATAACTTAGAATCAGGTAATGTGATTCTTCTAGATTTGTTTTTTCCTCAGGATGGCTTTGGTTATTGTGGGTATTCTGTGGTTCCATATATATTTTAGAATTTTTTTTTCTGTTTCTGTGAAGAATGTCACTGGTATTTTGATGAGGATAGCACAGAATATGTAAGGTTGCTTTGGAAATTATAGTTATTTTAGCAATATTGATTCTTCCTATCAATGAGCATGGAATATGTTTTCATTTTTATGTGCTCTTAAATCTTTTCATTAATTTTTTTGTAGTTTTCATTATAGAGATCTTTCACTTCTTTGGTTACATTTATTCCTACATGTTTTATTTCATTTGTAAATATGGTAAATGAGATTAATTTCTTGGTTTCTTTTTCAGATTTCTTACCATTGGCATAAGGGAAAACTACTCATTTTTATATCCTGCAACTTCACTAAATTTATCAGTTCTAATTGTTTGGGGGAGCCTTTTAGTTTCTCTCTGTATAGGACTGTACACATATCATCTGAAAGCAAAGATAATTTGACTTCTCCCTTTCCAATATGGATTCCCTTTCTTTCTTTCTTTCATCTAGTTTCTCTAGCTAGAACTTTCAGTACCATGTGAATAACAGTGGTGATAATGGGCATCCTGTCTTGTTCCAGATCTTAGAGGAAAGGCTCGGTTTTTCCCCATTCAGTGTAATAATGCCTAGCGATGAGTCTGTCATAGATGGCTTTTATCGTGTTGAGGTAATTTCCTTCTATGCCCAGTTTTTTTGAGAACTTTTATTATGAAAGGATGCTATAGTTTATTGAATTTTTTTTTCAGCTTAAATTGAAAAGACCATATGGGTTTTGTCCTTCATTCTATTGATATGATAAATCACATGGATTGATTTGCATTGTTTAAAGATCCTCTTATTTCTGGAACAAATCCCACTTGATGACCATGATGGATAATCTTTTTAGTGTGCTGTTGATTTTGGTTTGGTAGCATTTTGTTGAGGATTTTTCCATCTATGTTCATCAGAGATACTGACCTTCAGTTTTCTTTTTTGTTGTGAGTCCAGTTGGGGTATCAGGATGATACAGCTCTTGTAGAATGAGTTTGGGAGTATTCTCTCCTCCTTAATTTTTTGGAATAGTTTACATTGGATTGGTATTAGTTCTTTGAATGCATGGTAGAACTCAGCAGTGAAGCCCTGAGGTTTTAGACTATCCCCTGGCAGTGCTATGCCAGCAGGCCAAGTGGAAAGAGAATCTGTGTGCCCAGAGGAGAGTAAAGTCACTGGGGGACTTTGCATTGAAACTCAGCACTGCCTTGGCAAAGGAACATGGTACGGGCAGAGTTCTGCCACTGCCCCCACAGAGAGAGTTAGACCAGCCTTGCCAGAGGGAAATCCTTTGCTCCAAAACTCAAGTTCTGGGGCCTGGACTACATTTGTAAAGCAGTCAGGCCACAAGGCTGCAGTCCTTGGGCAATTCCTGCAGCTGTGCTGTCTCAGTCTGTGGGCTTGAGGTACATGTTACCACCAGCAGTGGCAGCCAATCTAGTGTCTATGACACTCTTCTCCTAACTCTAGGCATTGTAGGTCAAGACAGTCTCTTCCACTTAGGGAAAATAAAGGAAAGAATTCAGAGGACTTTGTTTTACAACATGGGTACCAGCTCAGCCAAGTAAAATAAAGGACCAAGTAGAAACCAAACCCCCTGAGTCTAAGCTTTACTTCCTGGATGGCATTTCTGGACTCACCCTGGGCCAGAATGAAACACGCTGCCCTGAAGGGCAGGAGCTAGTCCTGGCAGGATTCACCACCTGCTGATTAAGGAGCCCTCAGGCTTTGAACAAACTTAAGAGGTTGCCAGGAAAGTATCACCATTGGCTTTACACGAGACTGAGACTCTGATGGCTTCAGGTGTGACCTGGCGTACAGGAGTACATGCATGTTATTCCTCCCCAACTCCAGCAGCCAAGCACAGACAGTGGGGGATGAGAGTGGGAGACTCTGCCTGATAATATAAAAAATTCTCCTGTGTCTTTCTAGACCAAGGCAGTATCAACAGGAGTCTACAAAAATCAGAACACCATTGATCTTGGGCACCGATAGCGCTTATATGGCTGCAGTGACCAAAACCTTTAATCAAAACTCTCAATTATGTTTGCATATCTGGAAAGCCTACTGAAGAAGGAAAGGTTCAAAGAAGCCCAGAGTGCAAAGATTAAAATAAATACTTAATTCTTCACTGCCCAGACATCAACGAACATCCACAAGCCTCAAGAATATTCAGGGAATCTAGCACCTCATGAAACTAGCTAAATAAGGTAACAGTGACCAAACCTGGTTTTATACTTTCAGAAAAACAATTAAAAATAGTTGTCCTGAAGAAGCTCAATGAACTTCAAGACAACATAGAGAAGGAATCCTAAAGCCTATCAGAGAAATTTAATAAAGTAACTGAAATAATAATAATAATAATAAAAAAATCAACCAGAAATTCTGAAGCTGAAGAATTTTACTGGCAGAGAAATATATCAGTCTTTCAAAGCAAAATTGAAAGCAGAAGAAAGAATTAGTGAGGTTGAATACAAGCTATTTGGAAACACATAGTTAGCAGAGAAATAAGAATGAAAAGTGGAATAAAAAAAGACCAAACCTGCCTATAAGATCTAGAGTGTAGCCTCAAATGGGCAAATCTAAGAGTTAGTGCCACAAAGAGGAGGTAGAGACAGAGATTTGGGTGAGGAGCTTATTGCAAAAGAAATAATAACAAAGAACTTTCTAAACCTAGGGAAAGGTGTCAATATTCAGGGACCAGAATGTTATAGAACACCAAGGAGACTTAACCCAAACTAGAATACCTCAAGGCATTGAATAATCAAGCTCCTGGAAGTCACAGATAAAGAAAAAGTCCTTGGGGAAGCAAGGAAAAAGAAAAAAAGTAATAACATGGAAAAGATTTTCAGTACATCTGACTGCTCACTTCTCAGCAGTGGAAACCTTTCAGGCCAAGAGAGAACAGCAGGATGTATTCAAAGTGCCGGAGGAAAACAGCCTTAAACTCAGAATATTATATCCTATAAAAATACCCTTCAAACGTGAAGAAAACATAAAGACTTCCCCAGACAAACAAAAGCTGAAGGATTTCATCAACACCAAATTTGTTCTGTAAGAAATGGTAAAAATTCTTCTATCTAAAAGAAAAAATAATTAATGATTTTTTAAAACTGGGCTGGCAAGTTTATAAATTCAAGCTATCTTGAGAGTGATTCATTTGTCAATATGACAGGAATAAGTAAAGCTGACGGGCCGTTAACAGGTGTAAGCTACAAAAGTAAACTGGAAAGTGCTCACAACTCCACCTAGCTCTCCAACTAAAATAGTAACAACATTAGATAATTTTCCAATGCAGCTTCATTATTCTTACCTAAAAGTATTCATTAGCCCAATTTAAGTATTGCAGAGAATAAATGGTAACAAGATGTTCAGCATGTCTTCCAAAATATCAAGGATAACTTTTTGTTACATAGAATCTACCTTTGTCAGACTGGTTTTTTAAATCAAGGTACATTATGTGCTGAATTACAGAGCAAACTTCGAAGGGATAAAATATAAATTTACTTTTCCCATACCTTCAAAATCTATATTATAGCTAATGCATAGGACAAATATGAGGTACATTTTGGTATTTTTTAAACAGGGAAATACTTAGATAATATATACCACAAGAAAGAACTTTGTGTGATAAAATTACACATATATCTAAACAGCTAGTCATTATTAGTATTAAATGTAGGTATCATTACAATTAATTTCCCTTACAAAAAATATTGTGTAACATATTTTCTCTGGTTCTTATGAGCAGTGAAATTCCCTAAATTTACACCATTTGATTAAGTTACTTAAAAATTTAATCATAACTGTGTTGTTCAGTATTTGTTAGAATTCTTAAGGTAAGAACTTAAAATCTGGTTCTCTATCTGAAATCCTTCCCTGACTAGTTTATTCACCAATTTAATACTGAAAAATGTACTAATTTACTTAACAAATATTTATTATTGAGTGTTCTGTAAGAACTGTTCTCGATGCTTATAATATGAGCAAAGCCAGCAAGGTAAAGGAGACAGACCCTAGCATGAAACAATTAGAGCTGTAACTTCAGGTAGTGAAGAGTGCTATGAAGAAAAAAGAAAAAAGTAAAAGTAAAAGAGAGTGACTAACAGAGTAAAGGAAACTGTTTGCTTTTGATTAACTTAACAGAGGAGTCCTCCTTAAGGTTCTGACATTTAAATCCCAATTTCAGTCGAGTTAAGAGATAAAGCTCTGTGAGGGTCTAAGCCCAGAGTTCTCCCAGCAGAGGAAATTAGGCGTTTCAAGTACTCTGATACAAAAACAAGCTGGATACTCTGGAGGTACTGGACCTCTCCTTTCACTCTGTAAGCTTTCTTTTACTAAAATGAAATGATACCATTTAGGTTTAGTCTCTGCTTTACACTATTAATGTGATCCCTATAAATTCTTTGTCCACATTTACCTGCAGTAAAAGTATTTCAGCCTTAACATTTGTTAAAATACCATACTACCTATTAATTTTTTTAGAACAACACCATGTCCATGATTATACATTTAAAATAAATTTAATGCTCAGTTATTAGCATTATGTCATAATTTTTTAAAATATTAACTACACTGCCCACAATGGTTCTGAACTTGAGACATGATCTTTTTTCTACCTCACCCAAGTCTTTTTCATACCTCCCCCCCCCAAATCTCCTCTTCATTAATACGAACAAGTTCATGGTTTTCTGCAAATATCACTGGGGAATAGCAATTTCCTTCACGTACATTCAACTTTTCTAAGAATTCAAGTATAATAACTGAGCTGAAAACTACTTCCCCTTGTTTGTGAATAAAAATTAAGGTCATTTCTATGTTTGTTTATTAGATTTTATTTATTACCATATCTAGGATGCTCGAGTGACCCACAGGTAAATTTGAATATAAAGATCAAACAACAAAATCCTATAAAACAGCAAGCAAAAATAGTTCTAAAACTAATTGCTACACATGCAACAATTTTTTCATGTTAGAAAATTGGAGGCAAATAGTAAGAAAAAGGTCTCTAAGAGTTAAAATTTTTCATTTATTATTTACTCCAACTATTCTCTCTTCCTCCTTTCTTCTTTCCTTTGTTTTTTCCCCTTCTCTATTTCATCCTTTTTCTCTTCCAGAGATAATTTTTCTAAAAAAATTCTAAGTGTCTAATAGTATAGGTAACGATTTAAGACAAAGATAATAAGCAACGAAACTTTACTATTGAATGAAAGTGGGCTAATTATTATTTTCTGTAAGAGCCTTAACTGTCTGTTACTTAAAATCCTACAGTGTCACACCTAGAATTATTAATTCTAAGGTCAGAAATATTTTGGGCTACAAAGGTGTTCCTCCATGATTATCTATATTCTAGAACTGTGAATATCCTATGTGGCCCGAAAGGGAATGGCTAAATAAACCAGAATATAACAAAAAAGAATTACTGTGCGCCACTAAGCAGCATTGTATGCTTTTCCAATGAAATGGAGAGGATAAAACAGAATGAATATGGAAACATGAAATATTAAACATTAATTCAACTAAATGGAAATATAGTAAGATGGGGAATCTATATATTAAATGGCTCTTAAAATATATCAAAAATCACAATTTAAAGATTATTTTCAGATATCATTTATACAAGTAAATTAAAATAAATGAATAAACACTATGATACAATCAGGTAAAGGTAAACACATGCATTGATTTTGGATACTTGATATGATTAAGGAATTTTTAGTTCTTGTCTTTGAGGGGTAAATACTGAAATACATGTACATGACATGAAATAAAGTCTAGGATTTGCTTCAATATAGTATGAGCGTGAAGAAAACTGTTGGAGGTAGACATGAAATTGGTCGCAAGTTTATAATCCTTGACATTTGTCAATGGGTACAGGGAACTTTACTTTTCTATTTGCGTAAGTTGGAAAAGTTCTAGGATACGCTGTCTAAGAAGAATAGAAACAATCATGAAAAGAAATCGAGCAAGATGTTAATAGTATTTCTTAGTTAATAGAATTATGCTTATTTTATCATAGTATTTCTATAACTTTTCATAATAAAAATACATTCTCTATTTCAATAAGGAAACAAAATACAGGCCATTTAAATGCATATATTTTACTTTAAAAACATCCACTAATGAAATAAAACATAATTAGAAGCAATAAAGTAACACCATAAAATTTTTATGGTCGTTACATTTAAGAATATAAAGATTGAGATAAAGATAGAAAAAGTTTTATTTGGCCTAAGCTCATACATTAACTTTGGTATAAATACAACACTTTTCTAAAAATAAATAAATTGCTGGAACATGAAATGACTAAATAGTTCAAAGATTGTTTTGCTTTGTTTTTACTTTCTGAAATGCAACTAATAAAGTTTAAATTTTTAGGACAAAAGAACTCAATTCCACCTTTATAACTATATTTTAACCTGAATAATGCAGATGGGATCTTTGAGAGCAAGTGTAAAACATGTTTGGAGAAAAGTTTGCTACAATATTTGAAGGGTGTTGATTTTTATATTTCTCAGATATTCATGTAGTTTTTCCAGGAATAAGAAGAAATAATAATTGATCAGATTATCTTTATATTTAAATGTAAAAATAGGAATTGGAACAAAGACAAAATTATAAAAATACTAAATATCCATGATTTTAGGAGATAATTATCATTCCTTCACTGGATTAAAATTTCACATAAATATGTCCTGTAGTAAAGCAAAGTAAGTTTCTATCTTCTCAATTGTGAAATAATGTGACAGAATCTGTCAGTATTTTCTGATAGACCAGGCAAAGACATTTAAACATGATCTCTCCCAGAGAAAGATTCTTGAACAAGATTCCTTGAAGCAAGAAATACCCAGGGGAACAATAAGAACACAAAAATTACATGAGGAATAAAACAATGGAATGGTTGGCAGAAGGGTTATGGAATAGTTGAGTCTTAAATTATAAATGAGAGAGATCAAAATAATACTAGTGATCCAAACTGTCCAGTCAGCCGCCACAATCATTTTGGTTGTCCCAGAGAAGGGTATATTTAATCTGCCTGATTGTAGCATTCCAAATATCCATGCCAGTGGCGCCAGCTCAAGAGACATATAGTTTTCAAATGGCCTTGTGTTCTGCAGCTATTCAGAATTTTCACCCCAGCTTGGTTCTGTACAGCTGGCACTGGGCAAAATAGCCACGGTAGCCCAATGGACATCACGATGTTTCAAACTTTTCAGTGAACCAGATTCAGGTATTTAAAAGAAGTCATAGGGGTCTAAAGCCCTACTGAGTCAGCAAGTTTATTTTAGGCTGCAGACCAGACTGGGAGACAAAATTTCCTCCAAAGGCACAGGCGCCACTTTTTCTGTAAAGTCAAGATGTCGCTACTGCCTATCTGGCTGAGTTCTTCAATACATTATTCCTGTTGGAACTAGTGAAACTTCACTTTGCACTTGAAAACGAAACTTCTGCAGTCCAACTTTACCTACCCCCAAATCATATCAGACGGAGGAGGCACACAGTTTCTGAGTTCCAGGGCTTTCTGCATTGTTTTCTTGCAATACAGCTTCTTCCACTGGCCCCAGACCCCATTTGAATAGTACGCTTTGTTTCTGAGTCAGGATGCTCAGCCACACAAGTTCATTAACAGGCAGAATATTGACAGGTCCTTGATTTGACCTCTTGCCGACCACTTGGATTAAAGCTTAGCTAGTGGATCCCAGAATGTATTCTCGTACCCACAGCCTGAGCTCATGGACTCTTTTTCCTTCATCTTTCAGACACCTATGTCTCTGTCCACATCCCATTCTCCTGGCAAATTTTAGAAATTCTTATATGCTGAATAATTAAATTCCTTTGTCCATTATAGGGATTGGAAATTAGTCTGTGAATTTTTAACATTTTCTCTTTGAGAAAGTTTTTCACAGTAAAGTAAATTTATTCTTTACCAATTCTATGTCTTAATCTGGAAGCATTTTTATTTAAATGGTAGACAGTCTCCTAAAATTCCAGGAAATCCTCAACTATTATCTTTTTAAATATTATCTCTAGACAAGTCTTTCTGTCTTTTCTGGAACTTCTACTTGATATGTGGTGGCATTTCTCAATATATCCTCCAGATCACTTAGTTCTTCTTTCATAAACTGCATTTTCTTTTCTTTCTGTGTTGTATGATGATTCAATCAATCAGTATTTTTCTCACTTAACTAACTCTGTGCTTAGTATATCCTGGACACTGAGCCTGCCTTCGGACTTCAGTTTTGCATGGAGCCCTTGTAAATGTTGGATAATTCTAAACTGACACAGATTATTTGTAAATCAGAAGCCCTGGCACTCACATCTTTAGTCAGGTTCACATTTTTTATTTTCCTTGAATTTTTTTATGGATATTAATCAAAGGGGAATCTTTCAAAGCACGATGTTCCTACACTGTTAACAAGAAATAAGGCATCATTTTAAAATCAGTTTATTATAATAAGCATTCCTCCTATAAGCACATAAGTTAGAAAAACAGAAGCACGAATGATGAGAGGCAACCGGGAAATGAGGAGGATTTTGTGAAGTCCAGGGAAAAGAGTGTTTCAGCAGAGTAAGAAAAAGTAAAACGGAGAGGGAGTAAACAGCACTTGGGCAAATAGCTTTTTACAGATGAAGCCAAATAAAGCCCCCAAAATATCCACTGGGATAATAATATGGAGGCTAGTAAGGGTAATGTCTGATGACATCTTAGTTCAGAAATAATGAGAGGTTAGGCCTGAGGTAATGGAAATAATTAGTGAAGGCAACTGGGTAAAGAAGTTTGTCTCAGATAAACCCTTTAGCATGACAGCTGAAATGAATTCTTTTAAAAATATGATTATTTTTAAAATGGAAATAAACTACAAAAGAAAGCTTTGGATGTTTAAGGAGAAAAACAAAAGATGTAATACTCAAAAATTCCAGGATAGACAAGATGGAATGGAATCACAAGATGAAAAGAAGAGCCTTAATAGGAGAAAGACCGAATTCTGCATCGAATCCGGGACAGAGGAGGAAAGGATGGTGTTAAAGAAGCAGGGCTTGTTAATTTGACAGCGGCAGGTTGAGGCAGGACATTCTCATCTCGTTGCTTCTCCCTCTCTTAGAAGCACAAGACCAGACTTTCTGAAGTTAAAGAGGGACTGATAGACTTGAGGTATCTACCTTAAGAAAAATTTGAATCATTATTACAGAACAAGAGTGAGTGGCCAGAAAGAGTGGGAGTACTGACAGCTTTCATGGGGTTGGCAGCTCACTGGGACTTCTTAGTATCAATTTATAGTGGTTTCATTCTTCCAAATTAGTGGTTTTCCTGCCATCAGATTTGCAAGTACAGTGCAAAGCTAATAGGATTAATTAAGGGTCAGGTGTCGAGGGAGTAAATGCCATGAAACAACAGAGGAAAAACAACTTTGGTAACAAAAGCGAGGGGCAGTACTCACAAATCAAAGAAAGTAAGCTGGGTAGGGAGCAATGTGAGGAGAAAAGGAGATGAACAATTGACTCACGGGTTTGATGTGACCAAAAACAGATGTAGTGCCCAGGTGTGGTGGCTCTCGCCTGTCATCCTAACACTCAGGGAGGGCAAGGCGGGTGGACTGCTGAGCTCATGAGTGCAAGACCAGCCTAAGCAACAGCAAGACCGTCATCGACTAGAACTGAAAAACTGAGGCAAGAGGATTGCTTGAGCACAGGAGTTTGAGGTTGCTGTGAGCTATGATGCTACAGTACTCTATCAGAAGGAGACTCTCTGAAACAAACAAACAAACAAACAGATGTAGTGGGGTCAACTAAACTTAAAATATTAAATTTCCAAATTATTGACCTAAGAGTTAGTGCACTTCAGGTTATTATAATGATTATGATGTACTTTTAGGGCTGTGGAGCCAAGCAGTCCAAGAAACTGAAAAGCTTTAAATCCAGAGTAATGGATGCGTCTTCCATAAGGACACCGAATACGGCTAGAATTTTTAAACTCAGTGTCTTAAAGTTAAAGGCTGTGGATCAGTGGCCAAAGTAAGCAATGGATAAGTAATGGGGATCAGGAAATTAGCATGTGTTAGCATCCAGCAAGAAATGGCATATCCTGAGAAACTACGTTCAAAGAAGAATGTTTTTGTTTTTGATTTTTTTCTGAGGTTAAGAGAAGTCATAAACCCAGGAATGAGGAAGATGGTCAACAGAGCTATTCACCTCAGGCAGTTCGTCTTTCTTTGTGCACAAGGAATGCTGCGCTCCTTTCCTACCTTGAAGGTGACAGAGTCATATGATTTCCTCTGGTCAAGGACCTTGAGCAGAAAGGGTGAGCCTTTACTGTGGGGAAGAACCGTGTGAGAGACAGCCGCAATTCACCATGTTCCTTCCCCTCACTCCTTATGGAAGCACAGCACAGGGCAGTCCTCCCTCAGCCTGGGTCTTACTGAGATGTGTGGAGCAGAGCCTTCAGCTCACCCAAGATCTGTATGCTGTGTTAATGAGAAACAATCTCTGCAGGTTAACCCTCTTGAGCTTCTAACAGTGGAATAATATTGTTATTATCCAGGTAGTCAAAGGATCTGATGAGATTCTTGAAGCAAATGAAATGTGAAAGATAAAGCAGCTAGTATCTACAGGACTCCAGAATGAGCAGTTTCAATAGATGAGAGAAAGGCTAAGCAGGGTAGGAAACAATTAGGGGGAGATGGGAAAGGAAGGTTGGTTACTAATAAAAGAGGACACTGGGAATCCAGAAAGGACAAAAGAAAGACTGGAAAGGAGAGTCAGAGCAAAGTCAAAAAAGAGCCCAACCTACTCTGGAAACTATAAAATCACAGGAAGAATTAAGTAAACTAATCTTAAATTTTTTACAGTGTCCAATCATAATATATGTATGAGCTATATTTTGTTTAGATTAACTAAAGAATCATTTGAATGTTCAAAACAAAAGGTGATTGGAGATATAATAGCAATTTCTCATGACTTTTCCCCAAATTCTCTAATACACTGACATTTTATGAGTGAGATTGAGTATCAACCTTCTATTCTTTCTTCACTCTGATTTCATACATACTGGATGAAATTTTTAAAAACCCTAGGCAATTATATGGCCCCATCTCTATATCCCAGTGAGAATACACTTTTACATATTTGTTTATCCTATTAATAATTTCCACGGGAAGTTGGGTCAGAGGGAGAGAGAATGAGATGACTGAATTTACATTTTCCTTCATTTCAGAGACTTTGCTATTATTTCTATCCAAAAAGAATTAGAAAGGGAAGCTAATTATTAAGAAGTTATAACTGGCACTATGCCAAGCACTTTATATATTTTCTGTCATTTAATTTATACCATGAAGACTATGCCTGTCTTCATGTCATTTTTTAGGTGAAAGAAGTTAGACTCAGGAACTTAAGTTACCCAAGATCACACTTCTGCTAAGGAGAGGAAGGAGATTTGGAAAACTAGTTGATTCTGAAGTTATTCTGCAGGTTATACTTTCAGAGGATTTTTAAAACCAAAATACATTTAGTGGATCGATTAGCTTTCTGTAGAGAATGAAAATGTATTAAGGAATAAATAATTAAAAAATGTCTTTCAAAAAGGAAAGCAAAGATTTATCAAAAATCTTCACTAAATTATCCAACTTTCATACTGACACTTAAGGATATATCTTTTTTTGCGTGTGTGAGACAGAGTCTCACTTTGTTGCCCTCAGTAGAGTGCTGTGACATCACAGCTCACAGCAACCTCCAGCTCTTGGGCTTAGGTGATTCTCTTGCCTCAGCCTCCTGAATAGTTGGCACTACAGGCACTTGCCACAACACCCAGCTATTTTTTTGTTGCTGGGGCCTGGTTCAAACCCACCACCCTCAGTATATGGGGCCAGTGCCCTACCCACTGAGCCACAGGTGCCACCCCTTATATTGACATTTAAAACATAAGGCATAGTCCTTGACAACATACTGAATCTTAGTCTATTCAAACCCATGTTGCACCCTTTTAAAACTATTTTAGTGTGCACACATCTAAACGCTGTTTAGAATACTCATCCCTCAGTAGCCGCCAGGAATTAGTTCCAAAACTTCCCACAGACAACAAAATCATCGGTGCTCAAGTACCTTATATAAAATGGTATATATTTGTATAGTATTTGCATATAACCTACACACATCCTTCTATCCACTTTAAATCAACTCTTGATGACTTATAATACTTAATACAATGTAAAAGCTGTGTAAATAGTTGTTATGTCACATTGTTTAGGGCATAATGACAAAGAAAGAAATCCACATACGTTCAGTACAAACACAACCATCCTTCCCCCTCCTAATATTTTCAGTCCTCAGTTGGTTGAATCCACAGATGAGGAATCCAGGATATGAAGGGCTAACTATATATATTCATAGATATCTAAATGTACATACACACACACATACACTGCATGTAAATGTATAAAAACATACATATATGTGCATGTCTGTGTGTGGTTCTAATATTGTACAAAGTATTTTTTAAAAGATTATGGCTATTCTTAAGTGCACCACTATTCGTACAGAGATCATATGAAAACATTATCAGAACATAGTAGTATGGCTATTTCATACTCTGTTTTAATAAGCAAGTTCAGCCTCACTTGTTATGACAAACTGTAACATAAATAATTTGCATAAAGAGATATGTGGTAATGAGTTGGTCTAAAATAACACATACATAGAAGTAAAACATCTTAGAATTGTGAAATGTCCCTAAAACACTGGGTGGCAACAAGATTCATTATAATTCAAAAAATTCTTTACACAATGACAGATTGATCTGAAAACAGAAGACGCTGGGAATTTCGTCAACTATGGCTATTTCTGGCAGTTATCCAGGAATTACAACTGCAGGATCACACACACAGCACAGAAATAGACCATTTTAACAAAGGGTCTCACCAGGGTACTGAGTAGCACACGTAATTCTCACTGTGCATTGACAGGCTCGCTTTGAACTTTGCCAAGGCTTAAACAATGGTGAAAGGCCTCTGGCACTTCAGCAGAAGCCGCCAGGAACAGGGCTGCAGGGATGAGGTTTGCTGGTGTGTGTCTGCTTGTGTTTGTTGAGGAAACCATATTTTAATCATTTGGACTGGTTCGCATTTCTAATTAGATCTGAGGTATTAAGGAAGTTTGTGAAATATCAGAAAGAAATCTTTCACAATGACCACTTTAACAAAATCTAGAATTCTTTATAAGTTAATATTTTAGGTTAAATATATATGTACCAAATAAGAAAAGTTTTTGCAAACTTTTTTTTGAGATAGTGCCTCACTGTGTCTCTCAGGCTTAGGTGCCATGGTGTAATCATAGCCCACAGCTTTTGCAGACTTTATAAATAGAATCATTAGGAGGAGAAATGAGCAGGTTAAATCATATGGAATTTTGATATTTCAAAAATCTCGATATTAAAAAATGACAATTTTATGTTTCAACCTACTATTACTATTTACATAATTAACAACTTCTCCTAAACACTTTTTCTTCTTAAATCACTTCAGATCTAATGTGTACTCAGATTATATTTTGATTTGTAATGTTGACCCCAAGATTAGAAATCCTTACACTACATATATTTCTAAAATAAAATAGGATCCCACAAAAGAATGTCTGATAGTAAAAGGAATTAATAATAAATGAGAAATAAAGCAAATGACTGAGTTAAATATGTTCAGTCTAAGCAAATAATGATGACATCAACTGTTTTAAGAAGTTATTTGTTAAGTTAAGTTAAGTTAAGTTAAGTTAAGTTTTAAGAAGTTATATTGTTAAGAATAATGCCAGAACTAAAATAACAAAAGTATCAGCAGGGGTAGATCAGTTTAAGTTTTCTAAGGTCCTTGTACTGTTTGGGAGAAAGATAAACTATTTATTGACAATAGAATGTTAAGTTTGCAGGTTAAAATTTCCATAAAAGCCACTAAACTAATAAAGAAAAATAAAGTTTAAGGCTGGTGCGGTGGCTTATACCTATAATCCTAGCACTGTGGGAGGTTGAGGCAGGTTGATTGCTTAAGTTCACCAGTTTGAGACTAGCCTGACCCTGTCCCTATTAAAAATAGAAAAACTGAGGCAAGAGGATCATTTGAGCCCAAGAGTTGGAGGTTGCTGTGACCTATGATGCCATGGCACTCTACCTAGGGTGACAGCTCGAGACTCTGTCTCTAAAAAAAAAAAAAAAATTTCAGCATGTAGACCTTTACAACCACACTCAACATCACAATGTGATGAGTTTCCACACTTTTTTTTTTTTTTGAGGCAGAATCTTACTCTCTTACCTAGACCAGGTGGAGTGCCATCATCATAGCTCACTGTAACCTCAGATGTCTGGGCTCAAGTGATCCTCCAGCCTTAGCCACCCAAAGAGCTGGGACTATAGGTGTA
>CAUYQV010157819.1:0-44906 GCA_963574575.1 Galagoides demidoff | reverse complement strand
CTCCCATGCCACAGAATCAGCACAGACAAGTAAGAGCCCTTCCTCTGTCCACACCTCTTGAGAAAATGCCCAAGAATCTCAACTCCATGGGGGACAGGCTTCCAGACCTTGGGGTGAGAGTGGAGGGGAGTGCTGGGAGTTCAGAGTTGCAGGTAGAGAATATATACAGTTTTATACAGTTTTATGTCTGGCAGGAGAGTGCCATGGCACCCTAGTATGGGTAGGGGGTCCAGTTTTTAGAGGGTCTCTCCCATGGGATAGAATGGGAGGACGTTTGTACTCTGCTCCCTTGTTTGTATGGAGTTTACTGTGAGCCCGTCTCATGGAGGAGGGTACTCCCGTCTGCTTGGCAATTGATTTAGTACTTTTTGTTTGTATCTTTGGGGTTGCTGCTCGCCTCAGCAGGGTTGATGTGCTTTCTTCAGCCTTCTCTCTTGGCTTAGCTCCAAACTATCGACTTACTTGCTAAACTTCTGTATTTTAATTCTCCTTCTGGACAGGAGCCTCTGTGGAAAGCTGGCTGCAGTCCACCATCTTGCCTCTTCCCCAAAATGTTAGTGTTTTGATGTCCAATGTCATACAGAACATTCCAGAAGAGAATTCTTTTTTTAACATAGCAGCCATTGACATAAAGGTAGATGGACTTGGGGGAGCTACAAATAAGTGGATAGGTGAAATAGGAGAAAGGAAAAAAAAATTTCCTTTTCCAAATATACCATATGTTACTACAATATTACATTTACTGAATTTCCTCAAAAACCTTAAGAGGTTGGTATAATGAAACATATCAGAAAAATGAGAAAATTGAAGGTCAGAGGAATTAAGGGGTACCTACATGTCCACTAACTAACCTATTAGTAGCTAAGTAAGGATGTGAAATCCAGAATTCTATGTCCCCAGAGCCCTTGTTCTTTCTGCTCCATCTTACTGTCTCATAAGTGGGATAGGAAGACAATGAGTTGAGGTAATCTAGAACACTAAATTCTACAGTCCATGGCTTTGGCCTTTCCAAAGACTTGCTGTTCAAAGTAGTTGTACTTAGTCATGTGGTGACTTAAATTTAAATTAATTAAATTTAATTTAAATACAATTTAAAATTCCATTTTCCTATATTGCCAGACACACTTTAAGGTCTAAACAGGCACAAATGGCTAACTAGCACCTACTATTAATTCTATTATTTGCAAAGTGCAGATATAGAACATTATCATTATTTCAGTAAATTCCATTGGGCAGTGCTGCTTTAGAGAATTAAGAGCTTTGGTTTTGTTTTTTTGTTTTGTTATTTTGATTTTGAGACAGAATCTTGCTCAGTTGCACCAGTTAGAGTGCAGTAGCATCATCACCACTCACTGCAACCTCAAACTCCTAGGCTCAAACAATTCTGCTTCAGCCTCCAAGTACCTGGTACTACAGGCACATACCACCATACTCAGCTAATTTTTTTTTCTAAGAAATAAAAATTTTGAAGTGCTAGAGCTTTATTGGCTCTAGAGTAGGCCTTGGGCTTGGGGACAGAAAATAGGGTCTGAACTACCTCTGGAAAGAAGAAGACAAAAATAATTAAAGCAGAGTTTTCCCAGGGAAAGAAGAAATCTATTGGCTTGGCACCTGTAGCTTAGTGGTTAAGGTGCCAGCCAAATACATGAGAGCTAGCAGGTTTGAAACCAGCCATGCCTGCCAAACAACAAGAAGAACTACAACCAAAAAATAGCCAGGCATTGTGGCAAGCATCTGTAGTCCCAGCTACTTGAGAGTCTGAGATAAGAGAATTAGTTAAGCCCCAGAGTTTGAAGTTGCTGTGAGCTATGACATCACAGCACTCTACCCAGGGTTACTATCTCAAAGAAACAAAAAAAAGAAAGAAAGAAAGAAAGAAAGAAAGAAAGAAAGAAAGAAAGAAAGAAAGAAAGAAAGAAAGAATAAATCTATGAGAGAGAGAGAGATTGTGTATGTTTAATCCTTCTTTTTATTATTATTACAGGTTAATTTGAGGGTACAAAGAATTAGAATAATGTTTACATTTGTTAGTTTCTCTTACTATTGTGTCCCTCCTCAAGAGGTGTGCCATACATCCTAATATTGTGACCATTAAGTGGGAGCAGACCCACCACCTTCCCCCTCCCTTTTCCCTGATCCCTCATTCCCTCACCCCCCACCATGAATTGATTTGAGTTTTTCTTTTAAGTGAGCATGTATGATATCACCTATTAACTACATATTAGTATTGAGTATGTTGGATTTTTGCTTATCCATTCTTATGATACTTTACTAAGAAGAATGTGATTCAACCCCATCTAGGTTAATACAAAAGATATAAAATCTCCTTCTTTTTTAATGGCTGAAGAATAGTCCAAGGTACACATATACCATAGTTTGTTAATCTGTTCCTGGGTCAGTGAGCATATAGGTTGTTTCCAGATTTTGGTGATTATAAATTGAGCTGCAATAAGCAATCCAGTGCAAATTTCATTATGGCAAAAGGAATTTTTTTCCCTTCTGGGTAGAGCCTAGAAGTGGGATTACAGGATCAAACGGGAGGTCTAATTTGAGTTCCTTGAGAATTCTCCACACTTTCTTCCAAAGAGATTGTATTAGTTTGTAGTCCCACCAACAGTATAAAAGTGTTCCTTTCTCTCCACATCCATGCCAGCATCTGCAGCTTTGAGACTTTGTGATGTGGGTTATTCTTAGTGTGGTTTGGTAATATCTCAGGGTGGTTTTGATTTGCATTTCTCTAATGTTCAGGGACAAAGAACAGTTTTTCAGATGTTTGTTAGCCATTCATCTGTCTTCCTCAGGGAAGGTTCTGTTCTTATCTATTACCCAGTGATAGATGGATTTGTTTGCTCTTTGTTGATTAATTTGAGTTCTCTACAGATCCTAGTTATCAAGCCTTTGTCATATTTGGAACATGCAAACATCTTTTCCCATTCTGAAGGTTGTCTTTTTGTCTTACTTGTTGTGCCATTAGCCATTCAGAAGCTTTTCAGCTTAATTAAGTCTCATTTATTTTTATTGTTGTTGTGATTGCCAATGAAGTCTTCATTATAAAATCTTTCCCCAGTACAACATCATCGAGAGATTTTCCTATACTTTGTTCTAAGATTTTTATGGTTTCATATCTTCGATTTAAATCTTTTATCCATCTTGGGTCAATTTTTATAGGTCTATTTTATAAGTTGTAGGTCCAGTTTCAGTCTTTTACATGGTTATCTTGTTTTATTGGTTATCCGGTTCTCCCAGCACCATTTATTGAATAGGGATTCTTTTCACTATTGTATGCTTTTGTTTGGTTTATCCAAGATCAGATAGCAGCTATAGAGTCATTTCATTTCTTGGTTTTCTATTTTGTTTCATATGTCTATGTCTCTTTTCGTGCCACTATCATGCTATTTTGATCATTGTGGACTTTTAGTATAACCTGAAGTCTGGTAACATGATGCCTCCAGATTTGTTTTTATTTCTTAAAATTATGTTGGCTATTCAGAATTTTGTCTGGTTTGATATGAAATAAAGAACTATTTTTTCAAGTTCTTCAAAGTATGACTAATAAACTATTTTTTCAAGTTCTTCAAAGTATTTAATGGAAATTGCATTGATCTGTAGCTTGCTTTGGGATGTATGGACATTTTAACAACATGACTTTTCCCAACCATGATCATAGTATGTTCTTCTATTTGTTAACATCTTCTGCTATTATTTTTCTCAGTGTTTCATAGTTCTCTGTATAGAGATCATTCACATCTTTTGTTAGGTATTTTCCCAGGTATTTTGTTTATTTCTGAAATTACTGTGAAGGGTATTGTACATTTGATTTAATACTCAGCTCAACTTTTATTGGCATATATGAAGACTACTGATTTGTGGACACTAATTTGATATTCCAAGATGTTACTATGCTTTCTGAGCACTTCCAGGAAACTTGTGGTTGAGGCACTAAGGTTTTCTAAGTATAAGATCATATCATTAACAAAGAATGAGAGTTTCACCTCCTCTGCCCCCATTCAGATGCCTTTTATATCCTTCTTTTGCCTGATTCCATTGGCTAGAACCTCTAAAACTATCCTGTATAGTAGTGGTGATAGTAGACATGCTTACCTGATTCCAGTTCTAAAAGGAAAAGCTTTCAGTATTACACCATTCAATATGATATTAGCTCTGTGTTTGTCATAGATTGCTTCAAACAGTGTAAGAAATGTGCCACTTATGCCTATTTTCTTTAGAGTTCTTTATTAGAAAAGGATGCTGAATTTTGAAAAATGCTTTCTCTGCAGCTATTGAGAGGATCTTTGTTTTTGCTTCTATTGATATGGTGAATTACATTTATGGATTTGCATATGTTAAACATTTAATCCTTTTTAAAACAATCTTTTCTTCATTTCCCATTGGTTTTCCCTTATTGTTTAGAAAAAATGCCCTTTAAAAATACCAACTTGCCTCTACTTGGCTCAAGAGAATGTGAGGAAAAGGCCTCTCATCCTCACTTACCACAAAGAGATGGAAGGAATGAGATTAGGCAATTGTACTATAGGAGCTGAGGCTTGTATGTCCAGTCTTCACCTCTTATAGATTTCTTTCCTTAAACTCTTTTCTGCTCAAATCTGCAAACAGTGTTCTCCAAGTGAAAGAGTAGGACCAGTAACACAAGCATTTCCAGGGATGCTTGATAAACTTATAAATGTTCATACCTTACCCCAAACTGGTAATATATAACATGGAGTGAGGGTGAAGTGGCTGAGACCTGCATGCTTAAAAAAGGTTCCCCAAGAACCCTGTTGCACATTCACATCTGTGAATCATGGAAGGAGATGTGTTTTGCTTTAATAAGTGAATTTAGGCTTTTACAAGGGGGTGGCTGCAACTGAATCAAAAGAGGATTAAGATAAAGATTTATGGGAGGGAGGGAGGAAGGGTGACAATAAATATGAATTAATATAAAAGCTAGACATAGAAAATGAGAAAAACATGAGTTTGAGAAGCCCTAAGGGAGCAATGAGTGGTTTCACCCCACTGAACAGAATCTGGAAGGCCAGTCCAGCAACCTTTTGGGGACTATCATAGGCGTGACCAGGAGGGTTGTAAATTCTTCGTGAAAGTACACTTTACCCAAACTTATGTGCCCCCATATACAAAAACATGGCTACCTCACAAATGTCCTTGAGGTGCTTGATGTAGTGACGTTCAGTGCTCATGATCTCATTGATGACATTGGCCCGCATCTGGTCTCGGTTCTGTAGTGGCCGGCCCAGACAGAGGCAGTCTGAGTTGGGGTCCAGGTGCCCATTCTGCACATCACTGGGCCCCTCTTCCACCCCATCCTCCTGGTTCACCCAAAGCTGTGGAAGCAGGTAGAATAAGAATGGGTTAGTATCCTTTTCTGAGAAGTTTCTAAACAAGCAGAAAAATGATAAATTAAATTTCTCAGGTATTCAGAAAGCCTTAAACCAGAGTTCCCTAGAAACAAAATGCCAGACCCTGGGCATGGGTCTAATCCCCCCTAGGTCTCTGGTAACTTATCTGTAAAACTCGAGATGAGGGTAGGGAGAATAAATCATCACTGAGAGCCTTCTTGGCTAATAAGGTCTCAGAAGAGGGAGGTGTGCTGGCAAGTGGAACTGAGTCATAGTGGAGTACATCTAGGCAGCTAAGTTAAATAAAAAATAAATAAATAAAAACCTAAGCCACGGGCAGTGCCTGTAGCTCAGTGAATAAGGCACGGGCAACACGCACCAAGGCTGGTGGGCTTCAGCACAGCTTGGACTTGCTAAACAACAATGACAACTACAACCAAATAATAGCCAGGTGTTGTAGTGGGTGCCTATAGCCCCAGCTACGTGGAGGCTGAGGCAAGAGAATTGCTTAAGCTCAGGAGTCTGAGTTTGCTGTGAGCTGTAATAGCCTAGCACTCTACTGAGGGAGATATAATGAGACTCTGCCCCTCCCCCAAAAACAAAGAAAAGAAAGAAAGAAAAAAAAGAAAAGAAAAAAAAAAACTTAAGCCATATAGTTTTTATGCTAATGATGGACTACTGTCAAAACATAGCATTTAAGTACTTGCAAGTGTGGAGACCAAATTTCAAATTTGGACACTGTAGTAGCTATCTCAAAAATAGTTTTATTCCCATCAAAAAATATACAAATAATCATTAGAATTGGACTGTAAAGTTCCTTGAACAAGCAAAGATCTCTGCATCCTCAAAGTTGGAGTGGGGATGAAAGACTATGTCCCTACTACATCATAGTAACAACTATTGGTTGAGAACTTACTATATACACCAGCCACTGTTCTAAGTGCTTTCAATTGTATTCATTTCTGCTAGGCAGATACCATTATTACAGTTTCACGGAACAGGTGACTGAGGCTTTGAGAATTTAAAGAATTTGTCCCGAGTTATACCATTAGGAAACAGAGGTCCTGGAATAAGGGCCAAGCAGTCTGATTTTAGAGCCTATCTATGTTTTTAATTACTATGCCTGCACTATTGTGCTTTTGGCTCTAAGGAAAACAAAAAAAGAAAAGGGAAAGGGCTTGAATCAAGGCAGGCTAAGAATAATTAGAATCATCAAAAATGCATAGTCATAGTTGGTAAAGGTTGAAACTGGTTATTCCAAATCATAAAGACAGAGGGAAGCAGGAAAAAGTCCTTGTTTTGGGAGGCTGAATAGGATGCTCCTGGATCTTGGATGACTTAGCTTGAATCAAAAATAGACAGTTCATTTTACCCTAGTACTAATAAGGGAGAAAACAATGTAGGCAAAAGTAAAAGGGTGGTCCCAGAGGTAGAGGCTGTCAAGGCTAATTAGCCAAGGAGCTTGCCAGTTGTCTCAATAGCTTTAATAAACTCTATATTTTCCCTTCTTAACCCCCATCTTTTTCTACATTTCTGTTTCAAAAAGCTGAAATCATGCACTTTAGATGTGTCACTACTTCTGCCATAAGAAGAGCCTGTTGATGAGTGAGTGGTCTTATGGGGAAACAGGCTTTGGTATGGAACTACAGAGATTGTAGTTACTTCCCAACTGTTGTATTCTTCCTTCTCCCTTTGTCTCATGGAGGGGAGCTCTTTTCTTACCACCCAGTGATCTTATAAAGGAGGGCTTACTCCATTTGAATACATCTCATATATACAGACAAATGTTCAAAATTATTCTCCTAAAAGAACCTATCACTGTTTGCAAATGTTCTATTAAAATCTCTTTTCAGCTTCCAAAAGGTCACTTTGTGTCTTCATCTATATGTAGATAGCTTCCCTTTAATAGAATCAATAGACAATATGAGGGATGCTTATTCAAAGAATAGACCTGGTCAAATGGAGGAAGCACCTGTGGCTCAGAGGAGTGGGGCGCTGTCCCCATATGCTGGAAGTGGTGGGTTCAAACCCAGTGCCAGCCAGAAACTAAAAAAAAATCTTAAGACCTAGTCAAATAAGTGACTTTGATGTAAGGCCTCAAAGGATATATCTCATACTACATGATGCTGTCTATATATCTCATACTACATGATGCTGTAACAATGAAAATTGAACCCTCTAATATTCCATTAACTTTTATCTGCTTCTCAAAAACCAAGCTAAGCTCTGCTATGAAAAGGGTAACATAGGCAAGCCTTTAAGAGATAAGAACCATTTCTTTTCTTCTTAAGAGTTTAAGACAAGTAAAATTAAAATGTTGGTTTGGAGATGGCTAGAATAACATGAATATTTGGGAAAGTTCCAAAGGGAAGGAACACAGGATGTGGAAGAAAATGGGAACAGAAGAAAAGGCAAGAATAGAACCAAACTCAGGTTCAAGCTATACTCCATGGTATTATAGTTCCAAATGGCAATGAAAGTGGAGGAAGACAACTGCAGCCAAGTGGAAGCAGATGCCCTCACATAAAATTTGGTGTAGAAATTTGTTCTAGCTAGAAATAAATGCCTGGGTGGCTAAACCCTTCATAATGTGCTTCTGAGAAGACAACATCTTCATCTACTCTACTGGAACAAACCCAGAGGCCTATTTCCTAAGCTAAGATACTGCTTTTATCCAAGAGAACTACTAACATATTCATTCATTCATTAAATCTATGTCAAGTGCATATAATATGTCAGACATTGGGAATACAACAGTGAACAAAATGGATAGAAATCATTGCCCTTTGTGGGGCTGACATTGGAGAGAAGATAGTTATTACATTTGTAACCTAGAAAAAGGTACTATGTAAGGCCCAATTACTGTGTTCCTTATACCAGGACCCCACAAAATCTCCCCCGGCCTGATATAAGACTTTCTAGTCTAACCTCTAAGTTCCCTGCTCTTGAGAGCTGTGCTTATCTGTACCAATGAAAGCCCTTGTCAACTTATATATCACAGTATACTGACACAAGTCAGTCCATGAGCTTATCTTCCCAGGGTGTAATGTCAGTCCACAGTGTCATATTAACCCTGTCTAACAATCTGTGAAGGCTATTGTGTACCTTTGCACAAGTGCTCTTCATTGATGCTAAGATTATCCTATAATATTGCTGGGTAACAAGTAAGAAGATGGATAAGATGGATAACGCCTAAAACCTGCCAGGTTGAAAGGCTTTCTTGGGAGCCTTCTTAAGATTATTTCAAGGCTGGTTTCCGCAGCCTTCATTGAATGCTGAAGCAAGGCTGGTTAGTGTAGTTCAATTTCACAAATATCTATTCTGTACCTAACAACTAACCATGCAAGAATGCAAGATATACCAGTAAGGAAGACAACCATCTTCTCCCTCCCCTTCTAAACCAAAAGTACATTCCAAATAAGAGACAATAACTGGTACTTACACATTATCTCTCCATTTTCTATTCCAGCTATCACTGCCCTTATCCTTTTATACCTGGACAAGTAATCCCCCAGCTCCCATCACTACCACATACCACTATCAGATCAATTTCTTTATTACTTTGGTTGACTACTCTTATAACCTTCAAATCTTTCTTAGCTCCCCACTGATTACAAAGTACAACCAATCCAGCACCCTGCTATTCAAATATTACCATAATCTGACTTGAGTGTTTATTTATACCCTTACTTCCTAATACTCCATGAAAACTGAGCTCCTCCCAGACAGGTCTGCTTTCCATCCACAAATATTTCCATCTATGTCCTTTAATCTCAGAATCAAACATATAAATAATATATTCCAGAGGCCTTCAACAACTTGAACAAAAATGATCCAACCTCTAAACTTCCTCATGTAGAAATTGATACTGGCTTGGCACCTGTAGCACAGTGGTTATGGCTCCAGCCTCATACAGTGAGGCTGGTGGGTTCAAACCTGGCCTGGGCCAGCTAAAACACAATGACAACTGCAACAAAAAACAGCCAGGCATTATGGTGGGTGCCTGTAGTACCAGCTACTTGGGAGGCTGAGGGAAAAGAATCGTTTAAGCCCAAGTGTTTGAGGTTGCTGTGAGCTATGCCATGATGGCATTCTACCAAGGGTGACATAGTGTGACTGTGTCTCAAAAAAAAAAAAAAAAAAGAAAAGAAAAGAAATTGATGCCCAGAGAAACTTCCAGAGAGTTAGAAACTGCCATGTTTTTGATATGCCCTTCTGTTTTGTGCCTTTGCCTTTTTCTTTCTGTTCTGCAAATTATGTAGTTGATACACATTTGCCTTGTTAAAGTTAAAATAGAAAAAAGAAGACTAAGATTACTCAAATGAGGAGTAAAAAAGGAAATATTAGTACCAATCTTACAGAAATATGAAGGATTAAAAGAGAATACTATGAACAATCCTATGCCAAAAAATTAGATAACCTGATAAAATGGACAAATTTCTAGAAAGTCACAATCTACAGAAACTGACTCTAGAAGAAATAGAGAACTAGAGTAGACATATAAGAAGTAAAGAGATTTACTGAACAATCAACATCTTCCCACATGGGACAACAACTCAGGACCAGATGACTTCACTGGTGAATTCTACCAAACATTAAAGAAAATTAACATGAATCTTTCACAACACTTCCAACCAGATAAATGCATAAATCCTCAACAAAATACTAGCAAACCAAATCGAGCAACATACAAAAAAAATTATTGAACTTACCAGATGCAATTTATCCCAAGAATTCAAGTTTGGTTCTATATATGGAAATCAATCAATATAATTTACAACATACTAATGAAATAAAAGTTACAAAACCCCACATGGTCATCTCAATAGATATATAAACAGCATTTGAAAAAAAAAAAAGCTAACACCTTTTCACAATAAAATCTCAACAAATAGGGGACAGAAGTAAGATGGTCAGATAATGGACAGAATGGATACAAGGTAACTTAAGGTGGGGAACTGAGCTAAGAAAGAAAATAGATAAGGGCACATCATTTCTGCTGAGGCAAGCTGCAACTCCAGTAAAACAAATTCCAGGTACAAAGCCCATTGCCAAGAAGATGAAAGACCCCTCCCAAAGATAGAGGCTCAATGTGTGCTCTTTACAAGTGAACAGGGAACAAAAGATATCTTATTTTACACTATGGAGAGAGCTGATAAACACCAGGTCTCCTTCTCTAGGGAGGTCCCATTTGTGAGCCTAGCCATCATCCTGCCTGGCATAAAATTGAACAATTATTTTCACTATAATTTTGAACTCCCCATCCTTACTTCCCCACTCACCTGGCAGTTTGAAGGCCTGCCTCCTACAAGCCCAGAGCGTTTGGCAATTTCTTGACAGGCAAGGGCATTGCATGGACCACCACTGGACAACAGCACAGAAACAGTAGCTGGAATGGATGCTGGTGGGCAAGAGGACAGAGACATGCAGGAGAGAGAAAGCTCCTCATGTCAATTGTACTCAAACCCTGTGAGAGACTTTTGGTGGTGTGCTTCCATGTCATTGATCACTGGAGGGATCCAAGCTCCAGCTCGTTGGATTTTGGAGACGGAACAGCCTATGGATCCCTACTATTTGGTCACTGGAGACACTTTAACTTTCTCTGTGGAGCAGTGATTGTATTTCCCAGGACAATCAGAGTAGAACTCTTGACCTTGGCTGTCCACCTAGGGACCCTCCAAGGTTGAGTGATGGTTGCTTTGTAGTGGGAGGGACTAATTTTCATCCTCCAGCTGTCATTGGTGGGGGACAGTGAAGCAAAGTTGTTTGTGTCTCTCCTCAACTGAGATTTCAGCTTAACACAGCAACTATTTAGGATTGGATAGATGCTAGCTGAATACAAGGCAGACACGGCTAGAGCTATCACACCAAGAAGGTCCTCAGAGTCTCTGGCTGCAGCTCTGAAAGGGATCTTTGTAAATCTGTAGGGAAAAAACCATAATCACCATCCCAAGCTCACTGGTAAAGGACTGGTTAACTCAACTTCTTGGGGCCCTCAATCCGACCTCACCTTACCAGTTTTATTAGCCAAACTGCAAAAAATAATATAAACCATAGGAAGAACTCTGGTAACATAAATAATTAGAGTAGATCAACTCCCCTAAGGAATTACAAAGGAGATACAACAGAAGATGTCATTCATACCCAAGTGGCTAAAGTGTCAAAATTAGAATTCAGAGTATAAATGGCAAATAAAATGAATAGAGTGGAGAAAAAAATGAAAATAGAAATCCAAAAAGTTCTTCAAAAGTTATCCCAAGAAATTAATGAATTCAAAGAAAAAAATCACCAAAGATATGAACATAATGAGAAAAGAGATAGCAGAGCTTAAGGAAATGAAAAAAAATATTTGAGAAGCTTTGAAACACAGTAGAATCCCTCAGTAATAGGGTTGAATAGTTAGAAAAAAGGATCTCTGAAATTGAAGACAAGAATTTTGGATGATCACAACCATTCAAAGAAACAGAAAAATGGAAAGGAAAACAAATCATTCCCTGAGAGAGTTGTGGGATCTATCTAAAAGATCAAACATTAGACTTGTAAGAATACACAAAGGAGAAGAGGATGGTCCTAAAGGCACAGGTGCTCTACTCCAAGATATTATGGTGGAGCATTTCCCAACAATTGCAAGGGACACAGATATTCAGGTAGTAGACAGTTTCAGAACCACAGAAAGATATAATCCAAATAAAGCACCTCCTCTACACATTATAATTAACTTTACCAAACTTAATATGAAGGAGAAAATCCTGCAAGCAGCCAGACATAAGAAAAGCATTACCAAGAAAGGGAGAAATATTACAACTGCAGATCGTTCAGCCAAAACTTTTAAAGCCAGAAGAGAATGGTCATTGACCTTTGATCTTCTAAAACAGAACAATTTTCATCCCCAAATCCTGTATCCAACTAAAATGAGTTTCATTTTTGATGGAGTAATCCAATACTTCACTGACATACACTTTTTTTTTTTATTTGCAGTTTTTGGCAGGGCCTGGGTTTGTACCTGCCACCCACCTCCAGTATATAGGGCCAGCACCCTACTCCTTTTAGCCACAGGCACCTCCCTGACATATATGTTGAGGAAATTTGCCATAACTAAACCAGCTCTCCAAGATATTCTCAGGCCCATTTACCAGAATGACACTCAAATAGTCTATCACCAAGGTAAACTCACTCAGAATTTATCAAATAAAACTTAACTTCCAGAATGGTGAAGTAATTAAAAATATCCACTGGACCTTTGAAAAACATCACGGTCCAAACACTACCATAACCATCAATTCTCTCAATTAATATGAATGGCTTAAATTGTCCTCTAAAGAGGCACAACTTGACTGACTGGATGCAATAACTCAGATCAGATATCTCTTGCCTATAAGAGACTTAACTTATCTCAAAGAACAACAACAACAAAAAAAAAAACCCAACTCAGGACTAAAGGATGGACATCTATATTACAGGCAAATGGAAATCAGAAAAAAAGCAGAGGTTGTAATCTTATTTACTGATAGAATAGAATTTAAACCAACAAAGATAAGGAAATACAAGGATGGACACTACATGTTTGTCAAGGGAAAAACTCAACATGAAGAAATTTTAATTATTAACATTTATGTTAATAATGTTAACAGAATGCTCCTCAATTTATAAAGAAAACCCTAATGGATCTGAACAATTTGAAATCTTCCTGCACTATAATACTTGGAGATTTAAATACCCCTTTGGCAGTTCTGGATAGATCCTCCAACAAGAAACTAAACAAATTTGACCCTAGAAGAAATGAACTTAACAGGCATTTACAGAACATTTCATCCCAACAAAAGTGAATACACATTCTTCTAATCAGCCCATGGAACATGCTCCAAATTGACCATATCTTAGAACACAAGTCCAATATCAACAACTTTAAATGAATACAAATTATTCCTTATATCTTCTTGGAACAACACGGAATAAAAGTAGAACTCAACAGCTACAGAAATCTTCATACTCAAACAAAGTCATGGAAACTAAATAACCTTAGGCTGAATGATAGCTGAGTCAAAAATGAGATTAAGAAGAAAATTATCAGATTTATGGAACAAATTGATAATGAAGACACAAATGACCAAAACCTGTGTGATACTGCAACCCAGTCCTAAGAGGGAAAACCTATAGCATTAGAAGCTTTCATCAAGAAACAGAAAAAGAGGAAGTCAACAACTTAATGGGTCATCTCAAGCAACTTGAAAAGGAAAACAACCCACAAACCCAGCAGAAGAAAAGAAAGAATCAAAATTAAAGCAGAAATAAATGAAACTGAAAACAAAAGAATCACCCAGAAGATGAACAAAACAAAGAGTTGGTTGCTTGAAAAAATTAATAAAATTGATGTATCTTTGGGTAGGCTAACCAGAAACAGAAAAGTAAAATCCCTAATAATGTCAATCAGAAATGGTAAAGGAGAAATAAGAACAGATACAAGAGAAATTCAAAAAAATCCTCAATGATTACTACGAAAAACTCTATTCTCAGAAATATGAAAATCTGGAGGATATAGACCAATACCTGGTGGTATACCACCTTCTTCGACTCGACCAGCCGTAATTAAAATTTGTGAATAGATCTATATAAAGCACTGAAATAGCATCAACTATACAAAATACTACAAAAAAGAAAAGTCCAGGACCAGATGGCTTCACATCAAAATTCTACCAAACCTTTAAAGAGGAACTAGTACCTATATTACATAACCTTTTCCAAAATATACAAAAAGAAGGAATCTCCCCCAACACATTTTGTGAAGCAAATATCACCTTAATCCCCAAACCAGGAAAGGACCAACAAGGAAAAAAAAAACTACAGACCAATATCATTAATGAATGTCAATGCAAAAATATTCAATAAGATCCAAGCAAACAGAATTCAATAATACATCAATAAAATTACATACTACAATCAAGCTGGTTTTATCCCAGGGTTACAAGTTTGGTTCAACATACATAAATCTATAAACATAATACACCACATAAATAAAATAAAAAATAAGACCATATGATTTTATCAATTCATGTATAAAAAGCTTTTGATAATATCCATCCATCATCCTTTCATGATTAGAACACTTAAGAAAAATAGGCTTAGAAGGGTAATTTCTTAAACTGACAGAGGCCACTATTAAAAAACCCACAGCCTACATCATATTGAATGGAATAAAATTAAAAACATTTCCACTCTGATCTGGAACTAGATAAGGATGCCCATTGTCACCACTGCTATTCAATATAGTAATGGAAGTCCTAGTCATCACAATCAGACAAGGGAAGGGGATCAAGGTATTCAAATGGGATCAGAGTAAGTCAAACTCTCACTCTTCGTGGGTGGCATGATTTTATACCTGGAAACCCCCCAGGGACTCAACTACAAAGCTCTTAGAAGTGATCAAAGAATATAGCAGTCCCTCAGGATACAAAATCAATACTCACACATCAGTAGCTTTTATATATGTCAACAATAGTCAAGCTGAAAATATAGTCAAGCACTCTATTCCTTTTACAGTAGTGCCAATAAAGACTAAATATCTGGGAATTTATCTAACAAAAGCAGTGAAAGATCTCTCTAATGAGAACTACGAAACTCTAAGAAAAGAAATAGATGAAGATGTTAACAAATGGAAAAACATAACATGCTCATGGCTGGGAAGAATCAACATTATTAAAATGTCCATACTACCCAAAGCAATCTACAGATGTAATGCAATCCCTATTAAAGCACCAATGTCATACTTTAAAGAACTTGAAGAAATAGTACTTTGTTTTATATGGAATCATAAAAAAAAATCCTCGAATAGCCAATACATCACTTAGAAATAAAAACAAATCAGGAGGAATCACATTATCAGACTTCAGATTATACTATAAATCTATAGTGATCAAAACAGCATGGTACTGGCACAAAAATATAGATATAGATATATGGAACAGAATAGAGAACCTAGAGATGAATCCAAACACATATTGTCCTTTGATCTTTGATAAGCCTATCAAAAACATACATAGGAGAAAAGATTCCCTATTTAACAACTGGTGCTGGGCAAACTGGCTAGCAGCCTGTAGAAGACTGAAACTGGACCCCCATCTCTCAACAATAACAAAATTAAAATAATTAGGAATAAATTTAACAAAAGAATTTCAAGTCACATACACTGAAAACTGCAAAACATTATTGAACGAAAGAAAAGAAAACCTAACTAAATAGAAGGACCTCTCACTTTGATTGATTGGAAGACTTAATAGTGCTAAGAGGGCACTGAAATTGATCCATATTCAGTAAAATCTCTATCAAAATCTCAGCTGGGTTCTTTGCACAAACTGACAAAGTGATTTTAAGATTCACATGAAATGGCTCGGCACCTGTGGCTCAATCGGCTAAGGCGCCAGCCACGTACACCTAAGGTGGCGGGTTTGAATCCTCAGCCCAGGCCGGCCAAACAACAATGATGGCTGCAACCAAAAAATGGCAGGGCGTTGTGGCGGGCGCCTGTGGTCCCAGCAACTTGGGAGGCAGAGGCAGGAGACTGCTTGAGCCCAGGAGTTGGAGGTTGCTATGAGCTCTGATGCCATGGCACTCTACCCAAGGGGATAGCTTGAGGCTCCGTCTCAAAAAAAAAAAAAAGATTCACATGAAATTTCAAAAGACTTAGAATAACCAAAACAATTCTCAAAATGAAAAATAAAGTTGGAGGACTTACACTTTCTGATTTCAACTTACTACTAACCTACAATAAGTAATCAAGAGAGTGTGTACTGGCACAACAATAAAGATCAATGAAATGATGAGAGACCAGGTATATACCCTACATTTATGGTGAATTGATTTTTGCGAAATGTTTTAAGACAATTCAAAGGGGAATGTATAGTGTTTTCGTAAATGTTGCTGATACAATGGGGTATCCACATACAAAAGAATGAACTTTGATCCCTACCTACTGCTATATACAAAAGTTAACTCAAAATGGATCAAAGAGTTGAATATAGGAACTGAAATTATAAAACTCTTCAAAAAAAAAGGGACATCTTTGCAACCTTCAATTAGACAATGGTTTATCATATATGACACCTAAAAAAGAAGCAACCAAGCAGAATTAAAAACTTTTGTGCTACAAATGATACCATCAAAAAGTGAAAACAACCCTTAGACTGGAAGAAAATATTTGCACATTATATGTCTGATAAATACCTGGTATAGAACAGGCAACTTAATGATAACAATAATACAAATAATCCACTTAAAGATAGGCAAAGCATCTGAATAGATATTTGTACAAAGAAGACATATAAATGGTTAATAAACACACTACAAGATGCTCAACATCATTAGTCATGAGGCAAATGCAAATCAAAACCACAAGGAGATACCACTTTACATCCCCTAGAAAGACTATAATAATTTTTAAAAGGTCAATAACAAGGACAAGTATATGGAGAAATTAGAATGCTCATACACAACTGGTAAGAATATAAAATGATGTGGCTGCTATGGAAAGCATTTTGGTAGTTCCTCAAAGAGTCAGAGGTATCAGTATAATCCAGCAATTCCACTAATGAATTTGTACATGAATGTTTACAGCAGGATTATTCATGAAAGCAAAATAGTGGGAACATCTAAAACTAAAATTGGTGTATCTGTATAACAGAATACTATTTAGCAAGAAAAAGGAATGAAACACTAATATGCGAGTGTTACAACATGGATGAACTTCAAAAACAGTATCCTAAATAAAAGAAGCCAGACATTAAAAACAATTATACATATTGTATTATTCCATTTATATTAAGTGTCCAGAATGGCCAAATCCACACACAGAAAGCAGATTAGTTGTCACCAGGGGCCAAGTTGGGGGAAATGGAAAGATGCTGGTCAAAGGTACAAAGTTTCAGTTAGACAAGAGAAATAAATGCTGAAGATCGATCATACAGCATAATAACTACAGTTAATAATAATGTATCATATATAAAAAATTTCTAAGAGAGATTTTAAATGTTCTTACCATAAAAATAGTGATGAGTATGTGAGGTGATGGATATGCTAATGCTAATTTAATAATTTCATAATGTTTATATGTGTGAATATATACAGAGTATCCATAAAGTTCATGTTCATCCACATGAACTTCATGGACACCTCTATATATCAAAATTTCACGTCATACTCATAAATATATAATTTTTATTTATCACTTAAAATCAACTTTAAAAAAAAAATAAGTTGTTCTAGAATCAGATAGTGGTGATGGATGTACAACCCTGTGAGAACACTAAAAATCACTGAACTGTATAATTTAAATGGCAAATTTTATGGTATGTGAATTGCATGTCTATAAAAATAAATAAATAAAAAGTTAAAAACAATCTAGATAAGGTGAAATTTTCCTTTGGACCACTCCCCATCTTAGCCATATTCCATCTCTCCTGAGGAAACCATGGCTATGGATTTTGTGTACAATCTTTGTTGGACTTTCTCCTTGCATTTATATACCTATATGCATACTCCAGCAGACTCACCATTGCACCATATGTTAAACTTATGCTCTTCAACATCTTTAGTAGGCCCTCTTCCCCAAACTACTGGTAGTTCTCAAAGAAAAGATTTCATAACACACAGCTAGTAGCTCCCTTATGAGTTCAATAAAGGCTCAAGGAATGTCTTAGAAAACCACCCCATACTTGCTGAAGCAGCATGAGGTTTTTGAGAAATGAATGGATAAACAAAAATGTCTAAACCTCACCCACATATTTTCAAATGCCAAATCTAGCCAGTCTGAGATCAGTGAAAATTAAGCCATTCTTTTATCTGAGAAAGTAAAGGGTTATTGCCATTCACATTAAATAACAAAATCTCAGAGCTACAGAATCAAGAGTTGTGAGGGAAATGGAAGATCAGCTAGTCTGTACCACTCCTTATCCCTCAATCAGTGCATAAACTTCCTTGACAACATACACCACCAGCCAGCAATTGTCCAGCCCATTTGTTTGACTACAACCAGTGATGATATTACTGTTTTCCTAAGACAGCCCTTTCTTTTTCAGATAATTTCAATCATGAGCTCTGCCTCTGTTTGAATGAAGGTGCCAGCTAAAATTTTCAGCAAACACTAAGAAAGGGCAAAGACACCAATAAGGGAGAGGGATTAGAGGACATGTGAACTTTTGTGTAACAAAGGTCACCAAAATGCCACCACAGTGAAGCAAGAACAAAGTGTGGATGCAAAAGTGGATGTGAGGAACTGAAAGAAACCCAGCTAGCCACAGAAGGGTGCAGCCACAGACAGACACACTCACACAAAACCTGTTTTGGAACCCTAGTCTCAGCTGGTAGGAGGACCAGGCATGCTTAGAGATCTTTGAGCACACATGCCAGAAAGCATTTTGCATTTCTGCCTTACACAAAGACAACCAGTATGATGTGTACAGTCAGGTGCAGAAACTACTTGTCTGTCCCTAAAGAGGAGGATATTAAATAACTATAACTAATTACATGAAAGATCATCCTATGAAGACAACTAACAAATTGTTCTCCCTTCCCAGCATGGATACAATGAAAAGTAATGAGTTTCAATCAAAGAAATAAATATTTTAGTGACACAACAGACAAAAGGAAAAGACTGGTGTGAATATCCTATATATCCATTCATTCATGGAACTCTATTAAGAAATTATATACCATGCCTGACCCACCAAGATCCACTGCTCCCCAATACAGACTTGTGACCTCAGGCAGGCTACCCTTTCCATTCATTCCAACACATCCTGTTTATTCCCACCTCTACAACTCTACCCCTACTCCCTTTTCAATAAGGCCCTTCCTACTCTTTTCTATCATTCGTTTTTTGTCCCCGGCATACCTGACAACCTACTTCAGGAGCAGTAACTTCCCACAAACTCCCTTACTTTGGGCTTCAAAACAGCCCACAAAGGCAAGCAAAGTAAGATGTATTTCTGTTTCCCAAATGGGAAATCCAAAGCCAAAGAGAAAAATGTCTCACAGTAAAAAGACGGCAGTCAGGATTGAAGCAAGGTTTTTAGACTCTTATACCAAAATTAGAAGAGATAATTTATGATAGTGGTAAAGAGTGCAGACTTAGGAGCCCATGTTCAAATGCTGGTTGTACAACTGCCTTGGTAAATAACAGCGAATGAGTTATTTAACCTATGTGATCCTCAGTGTTTTAATCTGTGAAACACACAATAATATCAATCTTATAATTACTGTTTAGAAAATTAAATAAGGTGATGCATGTAAAATAGTTTCCAGCACAGAATCAAGTATTACCTGTTGCTGTTATTATACTTAGGTTGGCATCATCTGCCCCTAGAACTATGAGGCAAGATCTGGGAAAAACTGTCCTCTCTGGTCCAGGAAGGATTTAAGAAAGTACTTTCAAAAATGCCTTCTTAATTGCCCCAAATATCTCAGGTTCCAAATGTCACCTCCTTGATAGCCAAACTATAAACAAGCCCCACCAAAGGAAAGCAGCCTTACTCTGGGCTGGAAATATTGATATTTTGCCCACAATAAGGCTTTCTATGGTAACAGCTCAAGCCAGAATGAGGGTAGATTAAAGTGCAGGGAAATACTTCACAGATGACATATTTCCTTCCCAGTCAAGAAAAATAAATGTCTCTTAGATGAACTATTTTACACTGTACTCATAAGTCTCCTTCTTTCATTGGTTTTCATGGGCCTATCCTACTTAGTTATTGATTATCATTTAGGTTGATTAGTTAAGGAGCCACAAAATGAGTGTTCTGCCAGGACCTTCAGAAGTTCATTTTTTCTTTATTTCCTTTGATCTGCTTTTTGTTTGAGCAATAAAAGAGAGAAGCCTTCTATTTAGACTATCCAGACATAGAAGTACAAATCCTTGCCTTCCCAAAATTCATGATGAAAGCCACACACTAAGTGAGTATGTTGAAATCAAGCTGACCTGAATTACTCATCTCCCAGAAGTACTACAATTATTTGACAGACATGAAGGGGGAAAAAAACACTTTGGATATGATATTCACATCAGTCCTTTCCTTTTGTCTATTGGGTCACTAAAATATTTATTTCTCTGGTTGATACCAGTCAGACCTGGTATCTTTTTTGGGCTATGCCATTTACTAGCATTAGGCAAGTCCAGCAGAGTCTTGATCACTATATGATCTGTAAAATTCTACTGGTTCTCCAAATCTGGTTTCTTCCCTATTGCAGGTTCTTCTGTTAAGTGTCTTGTACTTTTAACCCCCTGCTAGTCTGTATCAATGCTTAAGTATTCTATTCTAGCTACTCAAGTCTAATGTTTCTTCCATATCTCAGCTCCTACTAAATTATACCCCTTCCCTAACTATCCTCTGCCTTCTATCTGCTAACCTGTGCACAAAACATGTATGGTGGAATGAGTGCTCATGGGTATAGAGTTTCTTTTGGGGGTGATAAAAAAGTTCTGGAAGTAGATAGTGGTGACTTTTGTACAACACTGCATATACATTAAACTATATACTTTAAAATAATTATGGTAAATTTTATCATTTTACTTCAATTAAAATATAATTATAGCATAGGGACTAGAAAGGTTCTTCACATTTATCAGGCCCATCCCCTCCATCTTCCAGGGGAGAAAACTGAGACTTGACAAAGGAAAGAAACTGACTATAGTAACAGAGCTTATATGTAAGTTCTCACACCTACCATCAGATTTTTGGAGGATAGGCTAAATGAAGGTCTAAAATACTTCTATACCTCTTTAGTAGCCATTTGATGATCATCTGCAGGTGAATGAATTTATAACTAAGCCCTTCCTTCCACAGATGAGGATGCCACTTTCACTGCACACTCCCTATCTCTCAATTCCTAGTCACTGTTCTTTACCAACTTATTGGAACACACCAACAACATAATGTTGGATTCACTCATACCAACCACTTTCCATCACAACAAAGCCACCCTCTGTCTACTACCTACTGGGGCTGTAATTCGATGGACTTTCTCCCAACATTTGCAATTGGGAAGGTCCTCACCCACTCACTATAAGCTCTCAGCCTAACCCAACACATATGGGAAAGTGAACTCCTAGGAGCTGCCCCCAATTCAACTTTATCTGACTTCACTGCAATTCGAGAAAATATTGCTGGCCATGTCCCACATACAACACCTTTATTAAATATGTCTTTAACAGTAATCTTTGCTTACTTAATATGTAACTCAATGTAGGAATGAGTCCACCCACATATGACCCTCAGGCCAAGCCCCACTGAGCAGCAAACAATGTAATAACTTTGCTATCTAAAAAAGCTTATTGATTCATGTATGTTGAACCAATCTTGTGACTCTGGGAGAAAACCAACTTGGTCATGGTGTATAAAGTTTTTGATGTGTTGTTGAATTCTGTTTGCTGAGATCTTATTTAACATTTTTGCATCAATATTCATTAATGATATTTGTCTATGATGTTCTTTCTTTGTTGAGTCTTTTCCTGGTTTGGGGATCAAGGTGATATTTGCTTCATATGTTGGGAAGTATTCCTTCTTTTTGTATGTTTTGGAAAAGGTTATGCAATAAGGTACTAATTCCTCTTTAAAGGTGTGGTAGACTTCTGATGTGAAGTCATCTGGTTCTAGACATTTCTTTTTTGGGGAGATATTCTATAGTTAACTTTATTTCAGTGCTTGATATATGTCTGTTCAACATTTCCAATTCTTTCTGGCTGAGTCTAAGAATATGGTGTGCTTCCATGTATTGGTCTATTTCCTCCAGATTTTCATATTTCGGATGATAGAGTTTTTTATAGTAATCATTAAGGATTAATCAGAAAAAAAAACTCAAACAGACAAGACATTACTCAGAAATCAAAACAAATCAGGAGGAATCACACTAAGAGACTTCAGGCTATACTGTACTCTAAATCTATAGTGATCAAAACTGCATGGTACTGACACAAAAATAGAGAGGGAGATATATGGACCAGAATAGAGAACCAAGAGATAAACCCAGCCACTTATCATCATTTGATCTTTGAAAAACCTATAAAAAACATAAATTGGGGGAAAGATTCCCTATTTAATAAATAGTGCTGGGTGAATTAGCTGGAGACTTGTAGAAGACTGAAATTGGACCCTCCCCTTTCACCATTAACAAAAATTGATTCTCACTGGAGAAAAAAATTAAATTTGAGACATGAAATTACAAGGATACTCGGAGATAGAGCAGGGGAAACTCTTGCAGAAATTAGTCTGGGAGAATGTTTTATGAGATGGAAACATCCCCTTTTCCCCAGTAATTGGAGCAAAACCAAAAATATATTACTGGGATCTAATCAAACTAAAAACTTCTGAACAGGCAAGAACACGGTAAATAAAGCAAGCAGACAGCCCTCAAAATGGGAGAAGATATTTTCAGGTTATGTTTCTGACAAAGATTTGATAACCAGAATCCACAGAGAACTCAAACTTATTAATAAGAAAATAACAGGTGATCCCATTTCATTGTGGGTAAGAGACTTAAACAGAAGCTTCTCTGCAGAAGACAGGCACATGGCCTATAGACACATGAAAAAATTCTCATCATCTTTAATCATCAGAGAAATGCAAATCAAAACCACCTTGAGATATCATCTAACTCCAGTAAGAGTAGTCCACATAACAAAATCCCAAAACTACACAAGTTGGCATGAATGTGGAGAGAAGGGAACACTTCTGCACTGCTTGTGCAAACTAATACATTCCTTTTGGAAAGAAGTTTGGAGAACATTTAGGGAACTAAAAGTAGACCTGCCATTTGATCCTGCAACTCCTCTACTAGGTATATATACAGATAGCCAAAAATCATTTTATAAGAAAGATATTTGCACCAGAATGTTTATTGCAGACCAATTAATAATTGCCAAGTCATGGAAGCATCCGAAGTGCCCATCAGTCCATGAATGGATTAACAAATGATGGTATATGTATACCATGGAGTACTATGCAGCCAAAAAAGATGTAGACTTCACATCTTTTATGTTTACCTGGATGTAGCTGGAACATATTCTTCTTAGTAAAGTATCTCAAGAATGGAAGAAAAAGTGTCCAATGTACTCAGTACTATTTTGAAACCATTATGTAATCACCCACACTTTCATATGAATAATAAAACACAACTATAGCCCAGTTTGAAGGAGGGAAAAAGAGGGTGAGGGAAGGGGAGGGAGGAAGCCTCCTGGAGACATGGTGAGACATCACCTATGCTGCATATTGCAAGGTTATATGTCAAATCTTTTAAGAGTAGAATATAAATGTCTTAACACAACAATTAAGTAAGTGAGTTGAAGGCTATGTTAACCAGTTTTATGTAAGTATTCCAAATTGTATATAAAATCAGCATATTGTACCCCATAAACACATTAATGTACACAATTATGATTTAATTTAAAAAGTTATAAAAAAACTTATTATGATTTATAAAAAACACTTTACTTATATAAACTCAAATAGATAATAAAATCATTAGGTAAGTTCAAATAAAAAATAAAAAAAAACTTTATCAAAACAAATAAAGAGGTGAACCTGTGTGCAGAATTTATAGACCTATTTTATGGATATTTCCCCTAATACATCATATAAAAGATGTTTTCCAATCCATTCTTGGGTTCTTAGATATAACACAGTGTGGTGGCATTTATTTGTCTATAAATTAAGGCTAACTGCTCATGTACAGCCCCAGCAACATTATTATGCTTACTAGTAGAGGCCAGACTAACCAAGAAAGCAAGCTATCCAATTATATGTTCAGAAGGTTCATCAGTTGCAATACCATTCCTATTGGTCTTGAAAGTCTGGAAGTATCATCATGTTCAGGCATCCCTGTAAGCCCATGTTTTCATACATACATACAAGTGGCTGAATGGGGTGGAAGCTATGTTTTGTATGCCCAGGTGGACTCAGTCTAGCCACTCACATGTAGGAGGAAGTAGAAAACTGGAGAAGAGAAACTAACTCATCCAAATAATGGTTAAAAGATAAAACCCGGAGGTGTTTGGAAAACCTTCTCATAGTTTTCAGACCTCTGATGAGGTAGGTGTAGGGATACAAGTAGGGAGAAATAAGGATACTACTTCTGCCATTAATAGGAAAAGTTTGCCATGAGTATCATCAGTACTGAGGGTTTCCTATGTGTCAGTCTTTTTCATGCTTAATTCTGTCAGTATTTTTCATGCTTAATTCTTTTTAGTCCCTCACAACAACTTACTAAGGTACATACTATTATATCATCATTACTGACGTCACTGAAGCACAAAAAGTACAAGTGACCTGCTCATGGCTACATCGTTATAAATGTGAAGCCTCAAGACTCCTGGTCATCTATATCCTTCCCATAAGTAAAAGTTACTGAAAGACAGATTCTAGTTCAACTTAGGTACAAACTCTTTCAGACCTGTCCTGAGCTACAACCTGTGGTCTGAAGAGGTAGGAAGCTATCATTAGAGGTATAAAAGCAGAGACTGGAATGATCACTTGGGAGAGAGAAACATTTTAGAGGTATTCAAATATCAGCAAGAGGGATAAACTGTATGACTGTTAAGATCCTCCTAAACCCTAAAACTCCTTGGTTCTATAAAATTAACCATCACTGATCATAGACCATTTTAAGCACCAACAAATCCAGGCCTTTTGGCTGAACCCAATTCAATCAAGTCCAATCAAATGCAGACCTAGGCCAGAACTTCCTTCCCTAAACAAGGCACATGGGTAGTCACAGAGAATGGCTTTTAGAGTATTAATACTAACAATGTGTGATAACATACTGATGCTGATAGTTCCTCTTAGATGAGCCATGAGGACAAATAGAAGGTTTGCAAGACATATTATTTATACAAGAGAGATTAAAGGAAAGGATATTTATGCTACTTAAAAGAAAATTTTATTTCCAAGTATCTTCGAAGCACTAAAGCCCCTAATAGGCAATGTGGTGTCACAGAAGTAGCACTGAGCTACTTGCCTGACATCCCCCAGGGAAATTAGAAGTGCTAAATTGAAGACTAACACCCTATCTTACAGAATTGGAAGTGTATGTTTGAAAGGTCAAGAAATGGGCCATAAATATGATGCTTGAAGTGGCACTGGTGACTAGAGGTGAGGAACATGTTATTACAGGTGGGTTGGACAAATGAATTATGGGAGAAAACTAGGTGAATTCTAAATTTTAAACTGAAAGTTGAAAAATAATGTTCCAAATTCTAGAATAAAAACGCTGAATCGGGGTGGTGCCTGTGGCTCAGCTGGTAGGGAGCTGGTCCCATATACTGAGGGTGGTGGGTTCAAACCCGGCCCCAGCCAAACTGCAACAATAAAATAGCTGGGTGCTGTGGCGGGCACCTGTAGTCTCAACTACTCGGGAGGCTGAGGCAAGAGAACTGCCTAAGTCCAGGAGTTGGAGGCTGCTGTGAGCTGTGATGCCACAGCACTCTACCGATAAAGTGAGACTCTGTCTCAAAAAAAAAAAAAAGCTGAAGCACATTCATAGATTTGAAGTTTACCAGTGAAATATATAAAAATGGAAATCATTTAAAACAGGTTAACATGATTACTACTACTAACAAGTAGGGGATTTGGCAAGGGGAATATTCCTTTTGATGCAAACCTGTTTACTTTTTGAATAGCTTAAAATATAATTCAAGTATTAATATAACTAAAAGTGAAAACAAATTTAAAAAGTATATGCATCTAAGAAACAAGGAAATTGTCTTTTAATTCAGCATCTAGCTTCTCAGAGGATGGGAAGGCACAGTTTCTGAGATAAATTGCCTCTTCATACCACCTTGTGTCATCTTCCCTGCTGATATCCATTGGCAGATAACTTATGTAAATAGCCTCACCACCTTGTAGTGGTGTGCTACTTGTCAAAGGGTCACTAGTGCCCTGCACTCAACAGTTATAGTGCCAAACCAAATCTTTCCGGCTCCACCGGGTGGCTCTATCAAACCTATTTAATGTCCTCTTTTAAGTGGCTGCATGGTGGTAAACACAAGTGATCTTGGTTCTAAAATGATGGAACCTCAGACTAGTGAAGTAGTTAGAGCCTTTAGAAACTCTAAGCTACTATCTTAGCTGGGTAGTCACTTCTGTTCAGGGCTTAGTAAATACTGGCAAGAAGATATTAACAGCACTAGTACTAAGAAGGTATGTGGAAAAAAACTGAATTTTTCCAAACCTTGAATTGTCAGTGAAAACAATGAGTCCCAAAAGGGGAAAGGTTCTTGCCTGACATCCCCCAGGGAAACAACAGTAGATTTGTTCCTTCAACTGAGATCTTTGACTTCCCAGCCCAATGCTCCCGCTACCTTCACTATGCTCTTTCAGCTTGGTGACCTCTCAGCTAATTCATCTATCCATCCCCTGAAGCTCCACCACCTTCCAATCCTCCAGAGAATCTCCTCTGCCCAACATGCACAAAGTACACTTCCAGTAGGGAAGGACATCAAAAGGCTAGAAAAATCTCTACAAATAAATCCCTATTCACATGCTTCTTCTAACTTCTTATTGTTATCTGCTTATCCCTTGCATACTCTAAGGAAAAAGTGATCTTGTGACTTATAACTGAATCAAAATCCTAATTTTAGTCAAGGAAAATAGAGAAATATTTGGGTCTCCTAAGGACTGACACCCTCAACTGATCAATACAGCCTACCATGCTCAGGGAGTGCCATCCTCAGTGGTGGGGTGGAATTTCTTGCTGAAAGCCTTGGCTTCCTCTGATTCATCCCTATTCCCTGGAATAATGGGGAATACCTCTAAAAGGAAATGGTAAACAAATATATTTAGACCGGAGGGTGTCAGACTCCCTTACTAGCTGGAACCCTGATAATAACAGTATACATGAGGTCTGAGCCCTTGAACCCATTTGTCCCATGGTTCATCTCACAGAGATGGAAAACTAGCTTTCCAGAAAAGGTTACCTTGTTTTAATTTGAGAGACCAAGTCCATTCTGAGAACATAACTAAATCAGGAAATGTCAATTCTCTCATTCAATGCAAAGGCATGTCCAATGAAGGCTCTTCAAAGAAAAAGAGAGACCCATCCACTCCTTAGTATTGTTTCTCTAGTGACCTTCTAATAAGGAGGACAAGGGCCCTGAGAGGAGGCCTCTCAATATACCAGATACCCTCAGCCCTTGTCTACAATGCTCAGGGAGATGGCTGCTGCTAGCTGGGTAGTCACTTTTGTTCAGGGCTTAGTAAATAAATACTGGCGAGAAGATATCAACAGCACTAGTATAAGAAAGTATGTGGAAAAAATGCTAAGAAGTTTTACCCTGACTCATAAGGATAACTATGCTGATGAGAAAAGAATATATATATATATATTCTTTTATATATGTATGTATACATACACATACAATTATAATGATTTTTCAACATTTTGTACTCTCCAAAAAGGCACACAAACAGACCTTATCTCTGGGCACTCAAACATGGTCTTCCTCTCCTCAAGATATCAATCCACCAAGACACCAAGAAGTGTACACATGATACTAGGGAGGCCTAAGCTGATCCCCAAATGAACCCAGGCATTTGTTACACAGAGAAAAGTGGGACCCAGGTCTCAGAATATAGCATTCAATTAAGACCACCAACCAGGTTGAAAATTCATGCTATGGGACAATGAGGGGGCTTTAGAAGGAAAGCCCCACCCTGAATAGAACAATTTAGAGTATCTCGTACTGCTACCAGCTTTTAAACATCATCTTCTAGTGCAAAAAATAATTTTGTGTCAAGAAATTGATTAGACTATAGCATAAAAGATAGCACCTGCAAATGAGGAAGTAGTTCAGGCTTCTCTGACAAGTGCTGGCCAGGTTCTCAAAAGTACAGAGTGATTTAGCTATGGTCCAACCTGCAGGCTGGAGAATAGGCTATATGACCCTCAAGGTTGCTTTCAAGTTTAAGATTCTAAGAAAGGCCCACAAGGTAATCTGTGCTATCTGAAAAAATTTAAGGCTCCCTCTGAGCTAAAAAGGGCTGCATGTTAAAAACAACAACAATAAAAACTCCAGTTAGCCAAATGATGTACCCAGAACATGTACACAAGGAGAAGCCAGTAAGATGGATCAAGTAAATGCAATGAGTACTGGTAATGCCTTTTGAAAGTATAGTATCAGGGGAGAGATCTCTGTAACCCAGATAAAAAGGCCCTCCCTGCAAATGTCAATCTCAACTCATGGAGTCTACAATATATCATCTCTAGTGCCACAAGCAAGACTTTTTACAGGGTGCACCAAAGGTCACCAAATATACATAGGGAAAATGGGAAATTGTAACTAATTTACATTTATTTACAAATATTCATCATAAAATTTTATAAAATATTTACAAAATATTTCTCTATGTGTTAATATAAAACTATTAAAATATAAACTATTAAAACATAAAATATGAGTTTGTCAATTGCTAATGTATGGAGATCTTTGAGACACCCCATACACAGATGGTAAAGGCTACAGGCTTATGACCACTTGAAGCTTAAGTGGATAAATATGAATTAGTACATCCAAACTCATCCACAGAAAGAAAAACACTGTTGCCATTATCCTGGAATGGAAGGTTAAGTCCTTAAGCATTAACAAATGCTTTTCTAGCTGTCCCAGGCTACCCTTTACTCATTGTGCTGTAGTTCAAAAACACAGAATTAAGATTCATGAGGAGGCAACATCACTAAAAGTGGCAGGATAGGGCACACAAAGAATCAGTCCTTTTACTGAAACAATCCCGACCTGGTAAAAACTGATAGATATACTTTTTCTTAACACTGGAATCTCATCCAAAACTTACAAAAAATAAGGACTACTTAATGCAGAAATGGGGAGAAAAAAATTGGTAAGAGCATTGAGGCACTTTTGTTTATCCTCCTACCATCCCCAATTCCCCAGTGGCCAATGAAAGAGTGGCTCACATAACTGGTATGCCTTCATGGTTCCATAAAGATAATGATCTTGTTCCTTACAATACTATGGTTGTGCATTTGGACCTGGCTGGCACTCAGGGACTAGTACAGAGGCTGATCTTGGGATGCAATGGCTTTTCAGACTGTAGCTCCCTCTGTTCTAAGATGTAAAGTTATACAACACACATGCCCACATAAGACAAGGGATGGTAGATGGGACAAGCAGCAAACAGACTCAACAGCAAAAAAGGAGGCTGAGGGGGAAATTTCTTGGAATAAGGATTCAAAAGGGCCACTGCGGATACTGGGGAAGTAAGATTTTAATACATATGCTCAGGACAGATGCATGCTCAGAAGAAACATGATCACCATAGGGTTGTAATTCTAAAGGATCTGAAGTCTCCGGGAAAATAAGAGAAGAAGGCTAAGGCAGTAGGATGTTCTGACATAGAATCAAAGGTGAGGCTCACCTTACAGCCAAGCTGAAAAAAACAAAAAAATAGCATTTATTTTTTTTTCTTCGCTCCAAGTGTTTAAGTAAATCTCTGTCAAGTCACTGGCTGACAAATGAGATAAGAGAAACTTCAGTGCCCACACATGACAAGGAATACAGTATGTGCAAAAAATATTCATAGTTTGGAAAAATCCCTAAACAAAAGGAAAACTGTAGCCCTCAACAATCAATAGCAGCAAATATGGGAATAGAAGAGAATCTGATTTCCAGAGTTTCCACACTATAATACAAATATTTTTGGCTCAGCACCTATAGCACAGTGGTTATGGTGCCAGCCACATACACCAAGGCTGGTGGATTAACACTCAACCCAGGCCAGTTAAACAACAATGATGACAACCTCAACAAAAAATAGCCAGGCATTGTGGTGGGCACCTGTAGTCATAGTTACTGGGGAAGCTGAGGCAAGAGAACTGCTTGAGCCCAAGAGTTTGAGGTTGCTGTGAGCTGTGATGTCACAGCACTCTATCAAGGGCAACATAGTGAGACTCTGTCTCAAAAAAAATATTTTCAACAAAACATTACAAGAAAGACTTATAAAGAAGCAGGAATGTATAGCTTGTTCACAGGAAAATAATAATAATTTCACAGAAAACAGACCAAAGGAAACTCAGACATTGAACATGCTAGACAGGGACCTTAAATCAACTGCCTTAAACAAGATTCAGGAAGTCTGGGTTCAAGTCCTGGCTTTGCCCCTAATTCCCTACATGATACATTAAGTCATTTCTAATCTCCAAGCCTGTGTTTTCTCAGGATTTACATAATGAGGTCAGACTGACCAGTGATCATAAGCTGGAACCTTGGGAGATAATTTAGCTTATAGATATGCTCTATTTGGCCCTTACAATGTTTCTTTCAAAATATAATTAGGCCAGTTGGGGTGGCTCACACCTGTAATCCTAGCACTCTAGGAGGCCGAGGCAGGTGGATTGCCTCTAGACCAGCCTGAGCAAAGAGCAATACACATGTCTAAAAGAATAGCCAGGTGTTGTGGAAGGCATCTGTAGTCCCAGCTACTAAGGAGGCTGAGCTCAAGAATGTGAAGTTGCTGTGAGCTATGATGTCATAGCACTGTACTGAAGGCAACAAAGTGAGTAGACTATGTCTCAAAAAAAGGTGAATTGGTGGTCAACATTTTTTTAAAAAATTGAGATTTTTAACATAAAATTCTAAATCCTGGCTTTTCTTAAAATACTATAAGATCTAGCCCTACTGGGCTTCTATCATCACTGAGAAACCTAGATTGCCTCAGTTCTGTTCTACCCATGGGAACCAAAAAATCACTTTTGCTCCCTTTAGATGGGGCATGGATTTCCCATTTGGACACAGATTCCCACTTACTCCTGTCTAGGCCTATCTCACCCACATAAAATAACTTGCTTAGCTCCTATAAGCATCTAAATTGGCCACTCCTGACCAAGATGAGTTTTTCCAGTTCTGTATCTACAGTGCATCTAGGGTTCCATACAGGTGAAAAGATTTTACCAAGTGTCTCTTTCTTCAGCCACAAAGAGCACTCTATAAATAAATCTTGCCAGGCTTTCCTATGAGGTCCCAACAGTAAGGGTTGGATTTCCATGACATCTGGTTTGTAAAAAGGCAAGGAGTGATGATAATCTCCCTCTTAGGAGAGCCTTTCATCTCCATAACTCTAGACAGGCCAGAAACCAGAGAAACATAGAATTTGAAGAAAATGCAGAAATATATATGTAAGTCCTGAGCAGGTTCTTCACTTTCTGACCAAATCCATGCCTTGTCTCACAGGCCTTACCTCTCATCATTAATAGGCTGTTGTGTGTCCTATATACAATCTTACCTCAGGTAGGTGGAAAGCTCTTCCCAGGCCAAAGCCCAAAGTCAGAACAAAGTCTCCTTTTATGCATAATGATGAACAAAAAGAGCCTGAATGACTTGGAGTTAGGGCCCATCAGACAAAATGAGGCTAATCACAGGGGTAAGACTTGAAAGTTGAAGATACAATCATATCCTGGTAGTCTTTCAACGCCTAGAGGGGTAAACCAGCCCAGGAAAGCAGCTAAAGATGTCAACATCTAGATATGAGGACTGATGTCCAGCAATCTCTAATTCCAACGTATATTAACTTTTGCATTGTTCTTGTGAATCCTTGCCCTCAGTACAGAAAAGAAAGGACCTAAGAAAACACATATACACACATATGTATATACGTATACAAGAATGAAATTCTGAACAGCAGGGGAGGCAGATTTAACTGGGTAGAAGGCACATATACCTGATAAGTTCCCATGCAGCAGCCAAAATAAAATAACAATTCCTGTTGTCAGGTGTCCAGCATATCACAGGTTACAAAGCATTTTCACAAAACCCAACTATCCCAATTTTATAAGGAAGAAAACTGAGCTTTGAAGATACACAGGAAGCTGCTCAGCTGAATATCTAATAACAGAACTGAAGCAATCGAGGTTTCTCCGACTCCAGATTGGGTTTTAATATGATCAACAACAGGTAGGGCAAGCTTGGACAGAACCACATAAACAACCTTGATTATTCATCCTAGGCCTCAAATGTTCTCACAGCAATGAGATTTCCACACAGGAAATGGGTCTCTAATAACTATATCAGTCACCAATTTGGTCCAATGATCTACAAATCTGTCCCGCTAGTATGGGGCTAAAAGGGAAGTCTTTTCTTTGTTAATATACTTTCCTGTTATATGCCAAATAACCTATGGATGATGTTCTAAAGGAGCTACTGAATCTTAGCTCAGCTATTATAAATTGAGATATGCTGTGAGTATAAAATATATATCAAATTTCAAACATTTAGTAATATATAGGATTAATAATCTTACAGTAATAATACATATAATACATATTACAGAATATCTTAGATATATTGTGTTAAATAAATGAAATTAATTCCACTTGTATCTTTTTTTTATTTTTTTACTTTTTTAGTGTGGCTACTAAAAACATTTAAATTACATTTGTGACCTTAATTATATATTTTATTGTGCAGTATAAATATAATGTTCTTAAGCCAGGCTACCCGGTAAAAGCTAGAGGTTTTCTAAAAATCCAATTCCTGGGCCTTATCTTCAACGATCATTATTAAACTAGTTGGGAGCCTGGGTTTTATTTGTTTTCTGAATACTTCTTTTTTTTGCCACTTAAGCAATTCTCTTGTACAACTAGTGTTGAGAACTACTGGAATAGACTCTGTACCAAATGGCTTTTAAGAGGAACACTGGGCTTCACTTAGGAGTAACAATGCCTCCTCATCAATATTCTGAAATCTGGCTCTACCATTCACCTCTCTGAGCCATCCTGAATTGCTCAATCATTTCCCCCATCCCTTGATTTACTGTTTATTATAAAAGGGGCATTTCTCCTGGAAATGAAATGCATTTGAATCTGGGTGATGTCACCACTGGGTGCAGTTTAATCTTTCTTTTAAAGAGAGTAGTCTGTCAGCACAAGAGCAAAAGCTGTACATGTGCAAGGCCTCATGCTGGTCCTGAAGGCCTGAGGTTACTGATGTGCTCTTTCTGACTACTCCTGGGACTGATTCATCAACCAGTAAACCTGAAGTGGGACACAGAGAGTTTTTAGACTCTGATGGAAGATTCCACATAAGCAGAGAAGAAAGGATTATATATTTCATTAGAAGATTCTCCATATAGACAGAAGTGAGAGGTCATTTTGTCCATTCCCATAGATCTGGCCAATGCCCTCACTTAAACTGTCCCAACTAGATAGTAATATTTTCCAGGTTTGTAGCCCTCTGAGGAAGGAAGACTCTTTCAACCTCTAGGGCCAGCCTTGACACAGAGACCTTCTTGTAACCAATAAGGTGGTGGTGGTAATAATAATGATGATGATAATGATAAAACAAGTTACCATTTGACAAGTACCTAATATCTTGGATATATATCTATATATTATAACTGTTAAGCACTGTGCTAGATATTTTACCTTATGTGAGTTCATCGAATCCTTGGGAAAAGGCTGTTATCCATACTTTTCATATGAGTAAATCAAAACTTAGAAAAGTTAAATCTTCCCCAAAGTTACAAAGCTAGGGGCAGTAAACCCATATCTCAAGTTATCTGACTCCAAATGCCTTGTTCCTTCCTTCATATCACACTGCCATCATTCCAATCTTGAAGGTCTTCAATCTTCAAGATATCAAGTCTCTTTGACTTTTTTTTAGGGGTCCAGAAGATTTCAGCCTCACCTCATGGGAGAAACTAACAAAAGACTGTGATAAGCATAGTTACAACACACTTTCATATGGCCTTGGTGCTTCTCTTACCACAAAGCAGTTTTCACATTTTATTTCATTTCCTGTGACATCCCCTGGGATTAAAGAACTTCTAAGACTACTTAGCAGATGGATATAGTCAAAGAATTGATTCTAGTTCACAATCCCAAGGAAGGTCAAGAACTGGAATACCTAGTCAATACTCTTTCTCCATTGCAACTTGAGGTAATTAAGCATCCTGGAGTCACTTCCACCATAGTGACTGGGAAGAAGCACAAACCTACTGTGAGCTCCCTCCCAAGCTCAAGTGGGAAGGAGCCAAGTTAAGTGCCAAGTTATTCATGGTACAATGTCAATGAGGCAGAAGCCTTGCAAGATCTTGCAGGCTGCGTGCTTCCCACCCTCAACACAGCTTAAATTCCCAGCCACTTGACTCTTGAAAAAAGTAAGATCAGCTATGGTGATAGTGATGTGATCCCATACTGCCTCAGCACTAATGAAGGAATCTCCAGTGAACAGCTTTAGAGACAAAATAAGAATGTGTTCAGTCCACACAGCTCTATCTCCTAGGAGTAACAGAACATACTCTTACATTAACATCTAAAGACAGTCCTGTGGGGTGGTGCCTGTGGCTCAGTGGGTAGGGTGCCAGCCCCATGTACCAAGGGTGGCGGGTTCAAATCCGGCCCTGGCCAAACTGCAACAAAAAAATAGCCAGGCATTGTGGAGGGTGCCTGCGGTCCCAAATACTCGGGAGGCTGAGGCAAGAGAATAGCCTAAGCCCAGGATTTGGAGGTTGCTGTGAGCTGTGTGACACCATGGCACTCTACCTAGGGTGACAGAGTGAGACTCTGTCTCTTCACAAAAAAAACAAAACAAAAGACAGTCCTGTGACAATACTTTACTTTCCTAAATGAGAGAAAGGAGATAAAGAAGCAGAGAGAAAGGAGAAAGAGAGAGTAAAGGGGGAGGGAGCAGAGGAGAGATGACAGTAAGAAAAAGAGGAGAAGAGAGGAGCTGGCAAGGATCTTTAAGAAGAAAGGATAAACAAGAAGGTATAAGGGAAAGAAAGAAAGCAGAAAAGAAGATATAAGAAAAGCAAAAGTTCACAGCAATATAGAGTTAAGTCTTCAAAAACCACTAAAGGCTCAAACCCCAGAGAGGAAACTAAGGCCCAGACAAAGGAATTGATATGCACAAAGATAGAAGGATGGGGAGGGGTTAAAATAAATAAGAGGCAAAGAAAAACTTTAAAATTTTAAAGGGCAAAGAATAAAGGAAGCCCAGGTCCTTGACAGGAGACAATAAAAAAAAAAAAAAAAGAAAAGAGAGAAAAAAATTTGAGAAAAGATACCAGGAGAAGAATAAACAGAAGAACAGAGGATGATAAAGGGGAAGCCAGGGTCAGGCAGGTAGCTAAGGAAAGAGGAGTAGAGAGTGAAGGCTGACACTCACCCTCACAAAGCTGGCAGGAAACCATCCCTCCTCATCGTCGATCTGGCCCCACCACCAATCCTTGTTTGAAGCATCCAAGACTTTGATGACGTCGCCAGCCTTAAATGCCAACTCCCGGTTGGCCATGGTGACGTGATCCCATACTGCCTCAGCACTAACGATGGAATCTCCAGGGATAAGCTTAGGAGACAAAATGAGAATGTGTTCAGTCCACATAGCTAGCTACTTTGTTTGCCCTTTCCCCACCCACAGAGCCCTACCACTTATACTAAAACTCACAGACTCTAACGGTTAGGGGTCAGGGCGATGACACTGGAGCACAAGCTAAACTGGACCACAAGACAAACAACAGTATCAACTATTATTAGCCAGTGTATGGAATGACCCAGAGTATCAATACAGACTACATAAGCTTCACACTTTTATCCCTACTTATGAACTTCCCCGACAACAAAGAAAGCACCAGTCCATCTCTCCTTGGTGCTTCAAGGCAGCCCTGGGTCTGGAATTGGTAGAGAGGTTGTAATCAGTGACTAAAATGAGATTCACATTTGTTGGCTTTCAATTATCTGTGCTCCTCCCTCTTGGAGATGACCAATTGAGAATTAGTGATACATTATTTAACTCTATTATGCCCCTCCCCCTAGGGTAATAGACCACGACATTCCTCACACACAATTAACTCTAGTTCTGTAGCCCCATGTTCTCACCCACACATGATACCATCCAGAGAGGTCATGGGTATGAAAGAACATGAATTTCTTCAACTTTGGCACAGATTTGCTTAGTGATTTGTAAGATCACCCTTTGAGATACAGGGGGTCTGGGCTAAGTTCTGAATTTGATAGCATGGCAAAACTAAGCAACAAGGAAGTTAAGGGAAGAGTTTGAAATCACCCAGCAAGTCAGGGGCTATTTATGGACCCTAACCCTGTTCATTAAACTCATGGACAGGAGTACTGGGCTCCACACAACAGTGTTCTATACCATTGTCACATGAACAAACACATTCATGACCCTCATCTAAACGCAGTGATAAGGATGGAGGAGAGGGGTAGTCTTCCTCTCTCTAGCTACCATTTGGTCTTTCTTTCCCCCTAGTTGTTCTGGCTTATATGGGCCTTTCAGTCTTCCTGGCATCTGGGAAAACAGATTACATAATAGAGAACATATGGCCTGTCAGGCAAAGAGACTCAAGAACTCTCTTCCAAGCACTGAATTGCTCTGGAGAAGTCAGCTTTTTCATCAACCTGCTTTGAGGAAGAACTGACTCCTGAAAGCAATTATGGCTCCATAAAGCCAAAGAAAAAATAGTTCAAAGACAATAAAGCAGTCTATTGCCCTCTCCCACAAGTCTGCTCTCCAACATACTAGCCATAAATAACCTTATGGTCAGAAAATGAATGCATATTCCTTGCACAGATATAAATAAACACAGTCATAGACACACTCCCTGTTTATTGACTTAATTGGGGGGTTCTGTTCCTCAGGCTCTGCCTGATTGATCTGTCATTGTTCAGAATTCTAGTCTTTGTGCATTCCACAAAAGGTAAGGCATAGAGGCAGTTTTTCAGCATAGACACAAACAGATTTCCACCAGGACCTTTTACAATACCACTTTTTCAAATAGCTCGTGCCTTACTGTTCGCAAAGTATTTTCGCATCTACTGCATCACTTGATCCTTACTGAATGAGGTGGCCCTCGCTATTGCCTATATTATAAAGATGAGGAAACTGGGGCTCAGAAAAGCAACCTAGTCCTTCAACCAATAACACAAGTAATAAATTATGGAGATAGGTCTCTTCACCTCATGTTCTCTTATATACATCAATCCGTACTAGCAATGTCTTCTCATTAGGTTTACTGAACTTACAGAACTCCATCCATGATATTATAAACCTGATCGTTCCTATTCTTAAAGAATCCTAAAGAAGGAGATTTAGACAACCACCTGAAGTCCCTAGTTTCTCTGCTTATGCGGAGGTTCATTTTTATGTTGAACTTTCTTTTTTCCAATCATGCCCAAAGTCAATTTCTCCTTGTTCTGGCCTCAGTGAAGAAAGATAATTTCTGGTCACTGGCCTCAATAAAATAAATCTTTATAGATAAGTCTCCTCTTTCCTAGCAAAGATGAGTCCCAACTGGTGTTGTCAGATCTCTATAATCACATAGAGCTCTAACCCAGAGCACCATAAAGGTCTTGTAGTTTAAAGTTATAGCCATGGCTTTTTATCAAGGGTCAAAAGAATATCTCAGCATCAATTACCAACCCTCTGCTCAGGACACTATCTATGATACTGTTTTCACTCCCTAGGCCCAGGTCTAGCTGATTCCACTACCTGAATTCTTTTTATTTTATAGTCTTCCTTTTAGGAACTTCATGCTTAACTTCTCCCAGTAGCAGATAGCTCACTCTTAATCCCTATTTAGTCCAGCTGATCAGGTCATAGGCCCTGGACAAGGCCAATCCAGAGCCTAGTGGTCACAAAACAACTAACCAACTGGAAAGCTGTTGTCACGGCCTACTTAGAACCACTGATTATCAGAATTGCAGAGAACTATAAATATTATCACACTTAAACCCTCATTTTATAGATCAGATATAACAAAAGTAATTTTCCTACAGTCACCAGATGACCAGCCTCCTGGACCAATGTTCTTTTTTTTCCCCCCCAAACCATACAGAAGGAAGATAAAGAAAGTATGGATTTAAAGTTACAATGATAATTCCATGTACCTTATAATAGCTTATAAGAGAACTTACTGTGTGTGAGGTACTATTTTAAAAATTTTCTACATATTAATTTTTTAAACTTCACAATAGCCCTTTAAGAATATACTATTATTATTATCCCCATCTCACAAATGAGCAAACAGAAAGACACAGAAGTTAAATACTTTGTCCAAGTTCACACTTCCAGTAACTACCGAAGTTCAAATACAGGCACAGTCTGGTTCTAGAAACTCTTCTCTTAACTTAAAATCTATGCTCCCTGGGTCTGTTTCTTTATCTGTAAAATGGAGATTACTCTCTCACCTGCATCATGAGCTATAAGATACTAAATCAAGAGCTGACAGGTATGTGCACAGAGGAGACAGGAAGGCTAATCTAGAAGGGGCTGGCAGCTGTATGGGGCTCCTGTGTGTTTCCATCACAAACACAAGCAGGAGCAAAGGAAGCCTTATCCTCTGAATTTATTTTAAAAAGTGAACTAAGTATGTGGTAGAAATTGGTTCCAAATATCCCCCTTGTGTACAGAATTTATTTTTAACTAATTATAATTTTTTTCATATGTCACCACTTTTTTCTGCTCATCCATTTTTCTTCCAACATTCATTCAATGAGCTCCTACTATGTTCAGGGATCTGTTCAGTGTTATTCAGCTGCAGTCCTTGCCTGAAGAACAAAGGGTCTCTGGGCGCCAGCAATGCATAGCTTTCAAACAGTATGAAAGGTGGCTAAGGGCAGGCAAACCAATCTTAAATACTGGCTCAGCACCCATTGCTCAGTGGTAGGGTGCCAGCCATACATTGGGGCTGGTGAGTTCAAACCCAGCCTACAACAAAAAAATAGCTGGGCATTGTGGCAGGCACCTGTAGTCCCAGCTACTTGGGAGGTTGAGGCAAAAGAATTGCTTAAGCTCAGGAATCTTCTATATGTGCATAACTAGTTCTATTAGCATTATTTGTTAAATAACGATTTTTTTTTAGAACGCCTCACTATTTGCCCTAGGTAGAGTGCCATGGCATCATAGCTCAAAGCAACCTCAAACTCTTAATTAATGATCTTTAAAATTTTTTCAAGGGACACTTAAGATCCTTTCATGGCACACCAGTTGAAAATCACTGATCTAGAGAAACAAACCTCAATGGATCTGTCAGCACACCATTAGGATACCAAGGAGTGCAATATCACAAAAGCTAAGGATAAGAGTTTCAAAAAACAGGGGCTAATCAACATTATCAAGTGGTACAGAGTTATTAATAGAAAGCCAAGACAAGGCTATTTAAGAGTGACTATAGTGGGGGTTAAATTATCTATTACCAAACTGGTTTATACCCCTCTTCCCACCAAAAGCTCTAATTCCCAACTATCCCTACCCTTCATCCTGCAAGCCTAACATAACGCCAGGAGATGGTGCTGTATTATTCTAACAAAGTACTCAAATAGTTCTAGGCCATGGGACAACACTACTGTGAGTTCTAAGGAAATATTCCCAATCCCCCAGGGCATTCCAGAAGTAGCACCAAATATAGGCTGGCTCTTGCTTAGACTTACCAGTAAGTGGGGCACATAATGTTGCCCACTTCCACTCCAAAGACACTTTTGGACATAAATAAGAGGATGCTGAGGGTTAAAGAGTCATAAGATGGAATGAGATCCTATTCTTTTTCATCCAGATTTCCCAAGACAATCTTAATTTCAAATATTCTATCCCATACATCCCCAAAATAGGTACATATGTTATAAGACCCATGTGCCCTGATTTTTAACCTGGAAATATGATCACTATCCTCTGGAGACATTATGAGTTTGAAATTAAAGGCTAGTCTTTGATCAACAAGACCTGTGGCTAATTTGAAGTAACCAGTGAGCCCTTTGAGGGAGAAAAGAAGGTAGGGAAGAAGAAAGCACTAACAAAAGAAGAAAAAAGACAAGGAAGATCAAGAGTAATTTATATTTGTCAAAAACACATGCTAGGCATTGAGTAGTAGGCTTTGTTTTGTGATCTCAGTCTCTACAGTTCTTCAAGGTAAACATTAACATTTCCATTTTTACTAAACGTAATCTGTGAGGTTAAACAAGTAGCCCATGATTACCCAGTTCATAGATGGTAGAATGAATTTCAGTCTCCACTTGACCTTACTCTACAGCTTTGCTTTTGCCAATCCCCTCCAACCCCAATGCCTGTCAAAAAAGCAGAGAGACTAGTCTACACTGTGAATGATACAGAGCAGTAGTTCTCAATCTCCAGGCTGCTGAAGTGGGGCTGGAGAACTTGCAGCTCAAACAGGACCCAGGTGATGCCAATACTTCTGGTGGGGAACAGGAGACCTTCTTAGTTCTACTCTTGCATCTCCTGAGGCCACATTCTCTCCTAATTTTCCCATTTTAGGGTCAGGGAACTATCCTAAGTGTGGTTATTAAAGCATAAGAGGAGTACCTCAAGCCTGGGTGTTGGGTCCTTGCCTCCAGCACTCTGCTTATCTATAAGTCTTCCTCAGTGGTTGATATGTCTAAAAAAAAAGTATTTGGCATCATGTAAGGAGAAAGCCCAATGTCAGGCAGTGTCAACACAGGAAAAATCCCTGTGTTCACAGGGAATGTGATCACAGCCCTCATCTAGTTATCAAGAGCCATACCACTTGTCTTCAAGTTCTTGTTCTTGCTTTCTAGCTCAAAGTACCACTCCCAAATAGACATTTAATTAGCCCAGGTGGCTGCCAAAAATATTAGTGTTTTAATGGCAAGAAGCAAAAAGGGGGATGCTCTTAAAAATATGAACTACCAAGTGTTGCTGGAATACCAAATGTGCCAATCACCATGAATTTAGTTAAACTGGGTCTGCCTTCTGAGAAACTTTGAAGGAGGAAAAGAGGACACATAAGGGAATTTTGCCTTTCTGTGAGGTTTTCTTAGTTTTGTGCCTCCCTCTATCCTCTAAGAAGGCTTCCTTCCTGAACAGCTAAGCATCTACAAGAGCAAAATTCTTTTCCTTGGTCCCTTTAAGCATATTTAAAATAAGCTGGGATTGTATGATCTCTCCTGAATATGCCAAGATATTTTTTCAATATAGCCTTAAAAATAGACATTGGCTATGTTTCCCAGACTGTTGAAGGCTAACTATCCTCCCCATTTTTGGAAAGGTATATTGCTCCAACAGCAGTTAAGAGGCACCATCATGTACAGCAAAGACTCATGTTGACTACTGAAAGCAGCTCTGCCAGTAACTCACTGAATGATCTTGGACAGGTCCCTTTCCCTGTTTCAGATTGAATCAGTCAAGTGACAGACTAGAACAAGACAGATGACTTCTCAAGTTCCTTCCAGCTATCATATTTTACTGAGACTAATACTTCAGCTCTGCCAAGGACAGGGATTTCATTATTATAGTTTATTTCTCCTCACTGTCCTTTCTGCTGAATAGGATGCTTTTATTGCCCTCCGCTCAGAAAAATGAGAATTTGCAGCTGACTAGTCTCTTCCTGAAAATAACTGACTCAGGCATTGCTGGCAGCACATTAAAGTGCAGGCCAGTCAGAATGGCTGAAAAAACTGAGGAATGGGTTTTCTGCTTAAGCTCTTGACTGCCCCATTCAAAATTCACTAGGACCTCTGCTTTTTGTTCTCTTCATTAGTTCTTCAAAGAAATCCTTTTTCTCATGACATCACCTCTAAGTCCCATATTTCTAACTGCTTGCTCCACATTTCACTGAATGGCCTGCTACTGTCAATAAGACATATGTCAAATTCATCATATACCTCTATTCCCCCTCCTTATTAATTTTTCCCATTTCAGGAAAACCTTCTTGCCCTTCTTCATGTCTGTCTCTCAATATGACTCCTTCCTTCAATCCCGCTTTCCCATCCTAGGCCTGGTCCTCATCACCTCAAACTGTCTCCCAACAGGCCTCCCAGTTCCCCACAGGTCTCTCTCTTACTCACGCTATTCCTTAATGATGTATTTATCGAACCTTCTTTGCTGGTGCCACGCTCTACATCTAAGAAGCTTCAGTAACTCCTATGGGTGAAAGCTAGAATAGGCTGACATCCCCAGAACTCCCCCAAGTCTCAACCGTTCCACTGCGAGGCACACCTAAGGTGCTGGAATGTCCAGCAAAGTAGAGGAAACAATAGTCTGGAAATGTCTAGATACAGATCAACAGCTTAGACGGGACCTAATTAAAACTTGAAAACTACCCTCCAGCTGCAGCTATCTTATCCATAGGCTATAAATTTCCCTCATTAAATACTACCCAAAGTATTCTTTGATCTGTAGTTTAGTGTTCCACTTTCCTTCAGCCAGATAGCTTTCTTCCTTGAACAAAAACTGCCTATTTAATTGTAACATGAAACTATTACCTTCAGACTTCTCCACCTTGAGTATGCATGCCCCAAATACCCCTAATAAAAAAGCCTTGAATAATCAGGTCTGGGTAGTGCCTGTTAGCCTCCTGGGGCTAATACAGGTGTCATCTCTCAACGGTCAAAACACTTTGTGTGTATAAATTTCACAGCGCCTTCTCTCCCTTTGTCTGCCAGACCCTAGACTATCAGGCAAAGTCCTTGCATGGAAGGACAGTCTGCTATGCTGCAACTGGACACAATTCTCCTTTTGTAACAAACTCCCCTCAGTTAATCTATCAAAGATCTCCTTAATCTAGTCCCATCTCTAGATACAACCCTTGCCTCTTTCCACCACATTTGCCAAACTGAATCTTCTACAGGCAAATGGAATCCTACCTCTGTACCTCTGATTCAACCATACCCTTAATCATTGGTTAGGTATATGGATACTTGAAACAGACTGCCTCTTCCCAGTTGTGGTATATTGTCCCACCTTCTCCTTAATCTATCTCTTCCCTAAGGGCTCCAGGCTGCATCCCCTCTCCCTTTGTCGCTTTCAGTAATCTACCTACCTAAGAAGAAAATGACAATTTGGAATTGTTACTCAAGTTGTCAATCTGAATACTATTCTCCAGAAACCAGGATAATGCACTTGTGAATGATAGCTTAGTCCAAATGAACACCACCATTTTTAGCTTCCATCTAAACTTCTATTACCAGTCCTAAAACCAGGCAACCTCTGAAGCAAATCACAGCAACAGAGTTAGCATCTCTGTCAGGTTACAGAACATTCCACTGGCCCAAGGAAGCTGTTTACATAATATAAAACCAGAGGGCCTACTTATCAATCCATTGTTGGCCAGGTGGCTATTGGGGCAAGCTGCTTTTTACTAAAAAGTTCTGCACAGGTGCCTGATCATCATGGAAAGGAACACAGATCACTGCCAGGTAAGAAAAACTCCATCATGAATATAAAAATAATCACAAGAATTGCTTTTCCTTTTCCCCAGGACTTAAAACTTCACACCTGTTTGGTTCCAGTTTTGATCTGGGTATTATTATTGCCCATAACTAATTTTATTTATGAGCAGAATAATCAATACATTCATGTGATGATGCCTCTAAATGTACTGAAAAGAAATATGCAAATATCATCTCTTTTCATGACACAATCATCTTTTTCCTAATTTGGGCATGTGATTTGTGAATCATTAAGCATCAGTTTTATTCTATGTCCCATTATACCATCCATTCTTCACTTTAATATAATGAAAGATTTACTATTGGCTTCAATCACACCTGACAGACATGAAACCCTGCTGGGCTGGCTTGATCTGAAAAGATAAGCACAGGTGGGGATCAGGGTCAACAACAACAACAACAACAACAACAAAAAAAAACAGGCTACCTGATCTAGAGTCCAATATACACACTGATCTTATGCCAACTGGCACCTGCCAGTACCTAAAAGGTTGGGAAATCCAGACAATCTCCTGAGTGTATAAACCATCCAGGATATTTATTTTCTCATTCATTCCAGGTTAATAACAAAGGAAAGCTTCTTCCCACACTTCATCCAAGGGAAGTTACAAGATAGCTGTAATGGTGACCAAACAGATGAACAAAGATAAGTAGCTTGCTTAGTCTTGAATCTAACAATGGATTCTTCTGATATGAAACCTCCTAGCCACTAACTCAACCAAATGAGCTCAGGAGTTTCTGAAGTGACACTCAACTGTTTCCCCAAATTTAACAATGGTAAGAATTTGGTATGAGGCAGTGATTTTCAAGTGGTGTGCAGTGAGAGGATCTTTGGTATGCTGTAAAATATTTTAAAGAACATTAACTAAATTATTTTCAAAAGAAGTTCGGGATCAGCGCCTGTGGCTCAAGTGGCTAAGGCGCCAGCCACATATACCTAAGGTGGCGGGTTTGAATCCCCAGCCTGGGCCCGCCAAACAACAATGATGGCTGCAACCAAAAAATGGCTGGGCGTTGTGGCGGGTGCCTATAGTCCCAGCAACTTGGGAGGCTGAGGCAGGAGACTCGCTTGAGCCCAAGAGTTGGAGGTTGCTATGAGCTGTGACACCATGGCATTCTACCCAGGGGGATAGCTTGAGACTCCATCTCAAAAAAAAAAAAAAAAAGAAGTTCGAAGCATAATAAGCATACTCTTTTTTAATCAACAAAATTTAAGTGTGCCATCTAAGTTTAACTATAGGTTCAAGTGTGCAGTGACATAAAAGAGGAAATGAATCCTTTAAAAATGTAGACAAATGGGTCAAGGATTGTCCAAATCAGAGAGAATATATGTTCTTGGACTACCAACCT
>CAUYQV010157818.1:0-23690 GCA_963574575.1 Galagoides demidoff | reverse complement strand
TTCAATTCTGTTCCATACATCTACCTCTCTATTTTTGTGCCAGTACCATGCTGTTTTGATCACTATTGATTTATAGTATAGTCTGAAGTCTGGAAGCATGGTTCCTCCACATTTGTTTTTATTTCTGAGTAATATCTTGGCTATTTGAGGTTTTTTCTGTTTCCATATAAAATGAAGTACTAATTTTTCCAAGTCTTTAAAGTATGACAGAGGTGCTTTAATAGGGATTGCAATAATCTGTAGATTGCTTTAGGTAGTACAGACATCTTAACAATGTTGATTCTTCCCACCATAAGCATGGTATATTTTTCCATTTGTTGACATCTTCAGCTATTTCTTTTCTCAGGGTTTCATAGGTCTCTTTATAGAGATTTTTCACATCCTTAGTTAGATATACTCCCAAAAATTTCATCTTCTTTTGCACTACTGTAAAGGGAATGGAGTCCTTGGTTGAGTTTTCCCCTTGACTATTGTTGGTATATATAAAGGCTACAGATTTGTGAGTGTTAATTTTGTAGCCTGAGACATTGCTGTATTCCTTGATCACTTCTAGGAGTTTTGTAGTTAATTCACTGAGATTTTCCAGATATACAATCATATCATCTGTGAAGAGTGACAATTTGATCTCCTCTGGTCCTATTTGGATCCCATTGATTGCCTTCTCTTGCCTGATTGAGGTAGCTAAGACTTCCAGTACATTGTTAAAAAGCAGTGGAGACAGTGGACATCCTTGCCTGGTTCCTGATCTGAGTGGAAGTGATTTCAATTTTAATCCATTCAATATGATATTGGCTGTGGGTTTGCTGTAGATAGCCTCTCTCAGTTTAAAAAATGTTCCTTCTATACCTATTTTCTTAAGCGTTCTGATCAAGAAAGGATGCTGGATATTGTCAATAGCTTTTTCTTCATCAAATGAGAGAATCATACGGTCTTTGTTTTTTAGTTTGTTTATGTGATGTATTATATTTATGGATTAACATATATTGAACCATCCTTGGCACCCTGGGATGAAGCCAACCTGGTCATGATGTATAATTTATTTGATGTGTTGTTGAATTCTGTTTCCTAGGATCTTATTGAACATTTTTGAATCAATATTCATTAGAGATATTTATCTATAATTTTTCTTTTCTTTTTGGGTCTTTTCCTGGTTTAAGTATCAGGGTGATATTTGCTTCATAGATCGTGTTGAGAAGTATTTCTTCTTTTTCTATGTTTTGGAAAAGTTAAATAATATAGGTACTAGTGCCTCTTTAAAAGTTTGGTAGAATTCTAATGTGAAGCCATCAGGTCCTGGGCTTTTTTTTTTTTTTTTTCCGGGACATTTCTTATTGTTTATGCTATCTCAGAGCTTGTTACAGGCTTATTTAACATTTCCACTTCTTTCTGACTAATTCTAAGAGGGTGGCATGTTTCTAAGTATTGATCTATTTCCTTCATATTTTCATACTTCTAAAAATAGAGTTTTATGTAATATTCATTAAGGATTTTTTGAATTTCTAAGGAGTCCATTGTTATTTGGCCTTTATCATTTCTGATTGATGAAATTATGGATTTTACTCTTCTGCTTCTGGTTAGGTTAGCCAAAGGTTTATCTATTTTATTTACCTTTTCAAAAACCCCACTCTTTGATTGGTTGATATGGTGCATGATTCTTTTGTTTTCAATTTCATTTAGTTTTTAGTTCTGCTGTAATTTTAGTTATTTCTTTTCTTCTCATGGGTCTAAGGTTGGAATGTTCTTCCTTTTCCAGTTGCTTGAGTTGTCCCATTAAGTTGTTGACTTCCTCTATTTCTGTTCTCTTAAGGAAGGCTTGCAACGTTATAAATTTCCCTCTTACGAATGCCTTTGTGGTATCCCAGAGGTTCTGATAGTTTGTGTCTTCACTATCATTTTGTTTCAAAAATTTAGTATTTTCCTTCTTAATCTCATTTTTGGACCAGCTATCATTCAACATGAGGTTATTTAGTTTCCATGTTTTTGTATGCGTGTGCAGATTCCTGTTGTTACTGAGTTCAACTTTTATTCCATGATGGTCTGAGAAAATACAAGGAATGATTTCTATTCTTTGACATATTCTGAGGTTAGACTTGTGACCTAAGATGTGATCAATTTTGGAGGATGATCCATGGGCTGATGAGAAGAATGTGTATTCAGTTTTGTTAGGATGAAATGTTCTATAGATGTCTGTTAGATGCAAATGTAGACTGGTTATGGTGTTGAAAGAGATAAAGTTACTCATGTATGTTAGAGTCTGTCTTATAAAATGAGGCACATTCTGCTTGGGTGCATAGATGTTGATTGAAATTTCATCGTTTTGAGTGTTGCCCTTAACAAACATGAAATGGGCTTCCTTACAGTGGTTGGTTTAAAGCCTAGTGTATCTGCAAATAAAATTTCAACACCTGGTTTTTTATGATTTCCATTTGCCTGAATTATAGATGACCATCCCTTCACCCTGAGTCTGTTTATTTATTTTTAATGTTTTAAATTTGTTTTTTTTAATACCATAGTTGTTTACATTGATACTGTCATGGGGTATAGTGTGCTATTTTCATATACAATTTGAAATATTTTCATCAAACTGGTTAACATAGCCTTCATGTCATTTTCTTTGTTATTGTCTTAAGACACTTATATTCTTCATTTACAAAAATTCACATGTATCCTTAAAAGATGAACCATAGATGTGATCCCACCAATCACCCGCCCTCCATCCATCTTTCCCTCCCTTCCCCTCCTTCTCCCCTTCTCCCGTATTCTTGGGCTATAATTGGGTTATAGCTTTCCTATGAAAGTTATGAATTAGTTTCATAGTAGGGCTAAGTACATTGGATACTTTTTCTTCCATTCTTGAGGTACTTTACTGAGAAGAATATTTTCCAGCCCCATCCATGTAAACATGAAAGGGGAAAAGTCTTCATCCTTCTTTAGAGCTGCATAGTATTCCATGGTGTACATATACCACAGTTTATTTATCCATTTGTGGGTCCATGGGCACTTGGGCTTCTTCCATGACCTAGCAATTATGAATTGGGCTGCAATAAACATTCTGGTAAAACTATCTTTGTTGTAGTGTGCTTTTTGGTCTTCTGGATATATACCTAGTAAAGGAATTATAAGATCAAATGGCAGGTCTATTTTTAGTTCTCTAAGTGTTCTCCAGATGTCTTTCCAAAAGTAATGTATTAGTTTGCCATCGCACTAACAGTGTAGAAGTGTTCTGTTTTCTCCACAACCACGCCAGCATCTGTGATCTTGTGATATGGACTAATCTTACTGGTGTTAGATAATATCTCAAAGTAGTTTTCATTTGCATTTCTCTGATGATTAAGGATGATGAGCATTTCATCATATATCTGTATGGCATGCACCTGTCTTCTTAAGAGAAGTTTCTCTTCAAGTCCCTTGCCCACCCTGAGATGGGATCACTCATTCTCTTCTTCCTACTACACTTGAGTTCTCTGTGGATTCTGATTATTAAACCTTTGTCGGAAACATATCCAGCAAATATCTTCTTCCCTTCTGAGTTCTGTATACTTGCTTTGCTTACTGTGTTCGTGGCTGTGCAGAAACTTTTTAGTTTGATCAGGTCCCAGTAGTGTATTTTTGATGTTGCTTCAATTTCCTGGGGTTCCTCCTCATAAAATTTTTGCCCAGGCCTATTTATTCAAGTGTTTTCCGTGTACTTTCTTCTAGTATTCTAGTATTTTTATAGTTTTGTGTCTTAAGTTTAAATCTTTCATCCATTTAGAGTCTATCTTAGTGGTGAAAGGTGTGGATCCAGTTTCAGTCTTCTGCAGGTTGCTAGCCAGTTTGTCCAGCACCATTTGTTAAATAGGGAATCTTTTCCCCACACAATGTTTTTAATTGGCTTGTCAAAGATCAGATAACGGTAAGTAGCTGGGTTCATCTCTTGGTTCTATATTCTGTTCCATACATCTGCCTCTCTGTTTTTGTGCCAGTACCATGCTGTTTTAATCACTATCAATTTATAATATAGTCTGATGTCTGGTAGCGTGATTCCTCCTGGTTTGTTTTTATTTCTGAGTAATGTCTTGGCTAATCGAGATTTTTTCTGATTCCATATAAAATGAAGTATTATTTTTTGAGATTTTTAAAGTATGAGAGTGGACCTTTAATAAGTATTGCATTAAAATTATATATTGCTTTGGGTAGTATGGACATTTTTACAAAGTTAATTCTCCCCAGCCATGAGCATGGTATGTTTTTCCATTTGTTGATATTTTCAGCTATTTCTTAGAGTTTCATAGTTTGCTTAGTAGAGATCTTTCACATCCTTTGTTACTAAACTCCCAAATATTTCATCTTCTTTAACACTACTGTGGATGGTAGACAGGTCTTGACTATATTTCATCTTGACTGTTGTTGGTTTATATAAAGACTACCGATTTATGAGTGTTGATTTTGTAACCTGAGACGCTGCTCTATTCCTTGATCAATTCTAAGAGTTTTGCAGTAGAATCCCTGGTATTTTCCAGGTATACAATCATATCATCTGTTAAGAGTGAATGTTTGATCTCTTCCGATCCTATATGGATATGCTTGGTGGCCTTTCTTCCCTAATTCTGATGGCTAAACCTTCCATCACAATGTTTAAGAGCTTTGGAGAAAATGGACAACCTTGCCTGGTTCCTGATCTGAGTAGAAACAATTTCAGTTTAACTCCATTCAATAAGTTATTGGCTGTGTGGGTTTGCTGTAGATGGCCTCTATCAATTTGAGAAATATCCCTTCTATAGCATTTTCTTTTTTTAATATTTTATTTTAATCATGGCAAAAAGGCTTTTACTCTTTTTTGAGAGTGCAATGTGACTGAAGAGTGCTTATAGTTTTAGAAACTGTAGGTCTAATCCTTCTGTGATTTTTTAATTTAGATTTTTGACTTAGTTTTATTATAGACAAAAAAATAAACCTCATAAAGACATGTTTCTCCCATGGGAAAAAAATGCAGTGATGACTCTGTTTATTAAATCATGTTCCTTGCTTTTCATTACCCTCCAGAGAATGAGAAATTTCTGTGCTTTATGGTATCAATACTTTTTCTTAAAAACCAATAGAGAGGTATTATAGTTTAATATTTTTAACAAACAACATTAACACTGTATGAACTTTTCATTTGGAAGATTAAAAACACTACTCCCAATGTTAAGTGGTAGATTTACCAGTTTTAAGAGGTGGCATAATTTTTGTCAACAAAAATCAAATATAGAAGAGAAATGTTTCCAAACATGTATTTTCAAAAAGCTATCTCTACAGCATAAATTTCTCTCAAAATGTAGCTGTTTTTTCATTTGATATTAAAATATCACACTCATCCTTAAAAGACTATGGCTTTGGTAGAATTCTGACATGAAGCCATCTGGTCCTGGGCTTTTCTTTTTAGGGAGATTTTTTATAGCTGATGCTATTTCAGAACTTGATATAGGCCTGTTCAACATTTCCACTACCTTCTGGCTAAGTCTTGGAAGTTAGCATGCTTCCAAGTATTGGTTGATTTCCTTCAGATTTTCATATCTGTGAGAATCAGGTTTTTTGTAATATTTGTTAAGGATTTTTTCAATTTCTGAGGGGTCTGTTGTTATTTTCTCTTTACCATTCCTGATTGATGAAATTAGGGATTTTACTCTTTTTTTTTTTTTTTTGGTTAAGTTGGCCAAAGGTTTATCTATTTTACTGACTTTTTCAAAAAACCAACTTTTTGATTTATTGTTCTGTTGTATAATCCTTTTGTTTTCAATTTCATTTAATTCTGGTCTAATTTTGGTTATTTCTTTTCTTCTGCTGGGTTTGGGATTGGAGTGTTCTTCTTTTTACAGTTGCTTGAGATGTCCCATTAGGTTGTTAACTTCCTCTCTTTCTGTTCTCTTGAGGAAGGCTTGCTGTGCTATAAATTTCCCTCTTAGGACTGCCTTTGTGGTATCCCAGAGATTCTGGTAATTCATGTCCTCATTATAATTTTTTTCCAAAAATTTGGTAATTTCCTTCTTGGTATCATCTCTTACCCCCTTATCATCCAGCATAAGGTTATTTAGCTTCCATGTTTTTGTATGATTCTGCAGAGTCCTGTTACTGAGTTCAACTTTTATTCCATGATGGTCTGCGAAGAGGCATGGAATAATTTCTATTCTTTTAAATTTGCTAAGGTTAGACTTGTAACCTAAGATGTGGGCAATTGTGGAGTATGTTCCATGAGCTGAGGAGAAAAATGTGTGTTCAATTTTGTTAGGATGAAATGTTCTGTAGATGTCCGTTAAATCTAAATGCTGAATGGTTAAGTTTAAATCTAAAATTTCTTTTCTAAAGTTCTTGTTGGAGGATATGTCTGACCCTGCCAAAGGAGTATTAAAATCTCTGACTATTATGGAGCTGGGAGAAATCAAGTTGTTTATGCCTACTAGAGTATTTCTTATAAATTGAGGTGCATTCTGGTTGGGTGCATAAATATTTGATAATTGAAATCTCCTTGTATTGAGTATTACCCTTTCACATATAAAAAGTGACCATCTATATTCTTGATTACTTTTGTTGGTTTAAAGCTTATTGTATCTGGAAAGAGAACTGCAACATCTGCTTTTTTCTGCTTTCCATTTGCCTGGAATATAAATGACCATACCTTCACCCTGAGTCTATATTTATCTTTTAAGTTAAAATGAGATTCTTGTATGGAGCAGATATCTGGCCTGACTTTTTGTATCAAGTCCACCAAGCTGTGCTTCTTTAGAGGACAACTTAAGCCATTCACATTTATTGAGAATATTGATAAGCCTGGTAAAATTTTGGGTATTGAGTTTTTCAAAAGTCCATTGGACATCCTTAATCCTTTCACCACTGGGGAACTTGGAATTTGATCAAAATTTCTGTGTGAGTTTACTTTCGTTGTGGAGGATTGCACTGATCATTATGGAGGATGGGTCTGAGAATATCCTGGAGAGCTGGTTTAGTTATGGCAAATTTCTTCAACATGTGAATGTCGTTAAAGTATTTAATTTCTCCATCATAAATGAAACTCAGTTTAGCTGTATATAGGATCCTGGGTTGAAAATTATTTTGTTTTAGGAGATTAAAAGTTTATGACCACCCTCTTCTAGCCTGAAAGGTTTCAGCTGGGAGATCTGATGTTATTCTAATATTCTTCCCCTTGTCAGTTATGGTTTACTTACGTCTAGCTTCTTTCAGAATTTTCTCTTTCATATTATCTTTAGTGAAGTTAATTATGATGTCCCTGGGGGATGTCTTATTCAGGTTGAGTCATGCTGGGGTTCTGAAACTGTCTGCTACCTGGATTTCAGAATCTCTTGGCATGTCTGGAAAGTTCTCTTTCATAATTTCATGAAGAAGAGCCTCTGTGTTTGGTGAAGCAACTTCGTCGCCTTCAGGAAATCCTATAAGGTGAATGTTAGTTTTCTTCAAATTATCCCAGAGCTTGTTGAGAGAAATATACATTTTTGCTCTCCATTTCTCTTCATCTTTGAGCACTTGGGCACGTCAAAGCTTATCTTCAATGTCAGGGATCCTTTCTTCTGCCTGCTCCATTTTGGTACCGAGGGATTCTACCATATTTTTTATAGCTTTGAGAGGTCCAAAATTTTGCCACAGAGTTTCAAATACTTTGGTCATTTTATCTTTGAAATCGTTGAATTCTTGAGACATCTTTTGAATAATTTCTTGAAATTCTAATTCCCTTCTTTCTTCCATTCTGTTAATCTTATTTCCTTTCCAAATTCTGAACTTGATTTCTGACATCTTAGAAATCTGTTTATGGATGGGATCTTGAACTGCATCTGCCCCATCATTCCTTGGGGGAGTTGATATACTCTGGTTATTCAAATTACTAGAGATTTTCCGCTGATTCCACCCCATGCTTAATTTACACCATTTGGAGTCTGTACCAGAACCATTCAGTCAGTGGCTGCCCCTGGAGAAGATGCCAGCTTTCTCTGGTCGCCCAGAGAGTCATAGAATGTCTGTCCAGAAGAGCCTCAGGAGTGTGAGCCTTGTAGTTCCTGATGCTGTGGCTGCTGCTCTTTGCCTAGGGGTACCACTGTTCTACTGTGGTTCGCTCTCAACTGAATGTCCTCTTGTAGTTCTCAGGCTCCCAGCCAGGGATGCTGGCAATGCACGGCTCTGGCACTTCTGGGCCTGTCCAGTGTGGATGCCCCCAGCAGGGAACTCCTCCACCTGTGGGTGGCTCTAACAAGCCATTCTGGGCCCATCCAGAGTGGGGGACTCCTCCACCACCCCATATGGGATGTATGTGGCTCTAGCAAGCAGTTCTGGGTCTTCCTGGAGCTAGGGACTCCTCCACTGGGGCCTGCAGGAGGCACATGTTTGTAACAAGCATTTCTGGGGCCTTCCACATGGGTGCCTTGAATGGGGGACTCCTTCGCCACCATCTGTGGAATGTGCACAGGTCTGGCAGGTCTCCAGCTACAGGATGTGGACAGGGCTCTTGATCTCACAGGGGTAGGGGATGCTACTCTTGCCCCCCCCCCCACTGTCTCTCTAGGCAAAGGGGGAAGGGTGGACTGGAAATTCAAAAGGGCAGTTAAAGCGTTTGTTTGGTTTTTGCCAGGTAAGAGAGTTTTCAGAATCTCAGCAGGGTCCCTCTAGTGGAGTAGACCCCCTTTCCTGCAGTTCTCACATGTGGAGTGAGATAATAGGTCCTAAGTTCACTGCTTTCCTGTAGAAAACTTACAGAAGCAGACAAAGAGGAAACAAAGAGAGAAACACAACTTTTTTGGGGGAGGAGATGGACATTTTTCCTTTGTGATATATTATGTACCTGTAGATTGCTCTCTTGGAGTCTCAACTTGCCACATCAAAGGTGTCCTACAGATATCCCTTTTCTCTCTTGGCTGGGTTCCCAATCTTCAACTTTATTGGGTATTTTCTGGACATTATCATTCCCTCTGGAAAGGACCTTCTGTGGGAGGCTGGCGTATGTTGGCCATCTTGCCCCTCCCCTCTATGTTTATCTTTAATGTAAGGTGAGATTCTTCAATGCAACATTTGTCTGGCCTGAGTTTTTGTATCCATTCAGCCAACATGTGCCTCTTTAGAGGACAATTTAAGTCATTCACATTAACTGAGAATAGTGATAAGCCTGGTAGAATGGTGGGTATTAAGTTTTACGAAATTCCAGTGGACATTTTTAATCCTTTGGCCACTGTGGAAGTTGGACTTTGATCAAAAGTTTTTATATGTTTTTACTTTGGTGGTGGAGAATTGCACTGGTCATTATGGAGGATAAGTCTGAGAATATCCTGGAGAGCTGGTTTAGTTATGGCAAATTTCTTCAATATGTGAATGTTATTAAAGTATTTAATTTCTCCATCATAGATTAAACTCAGTTTAGTTGGGTTCAGGATACTAGGTTGAAAGTTATATTGTTTTAGAAGATTTAAAGTCGATGACCACCTTCTCCTAGCTTGAAAGGTTTCAGCAGAGAGATCTGCAGTCATTCTAACATTCTTCCCCTTGTAGGGTATGGTTTTCTTACATCTGGAAGCTTTCAGCATTTTCTCCTTCATATTGGGTTGACCCTTGCTAGTGTTCTGAAACTGTCTGCTTCTGAATTTCAGAATCTCTTGTCATGTCTGGAAATTTCTCCTTCATAATCTCATGAAGAAAAGCCTCTGTGCTTTGCGAATAAAGTTCATCACCTTCATGGATTTTTATGAAGTGAATATTAGTTTTCTTTGAATTATCCCATAATTTTCTGAGAGAATGATCCATTTTTGCTCTCCATTACTCTTCCTGTTTGAGATTTTGGGAGCCTTCAAAAGCTGTGTCTTCAATGTCAGAAATCCTTTCTTCTGCTTGCTCCACTCTGTTACTGAGGGATTCTACCATATTTATCAGATCGTTGAGGGCTGCAATTTCTTTGCTCAAGGTGTCAAAATCTTTGGTGTTTTTGTCTTTGAATTCTTCAGACAACTTTTGAAATGCTTCTTGAATTTCTTATTCCAACTTACATCCATACTATTAATGTTATTTGCAATCTGAATTCTGAATTCAATTTCTGACATCTGAGCCATTTGTTTATGAATGGGATCTTCAGTTGTGTCTGCCATATAATTCCTTGGGGGAGTTGATCTACTCTGATTGTTCATGCTACCAGCATTTTTCTGCTGATTCTGCCCCATGTTTACTTTACACTGTTTAGCTATATGAGTAGATAAAGGGAAGTTGGGTTTGGGGGCTTCTGGAGTAATTAGAGTAATTATCCTGCTCTATTCCCAAGAACTGTGACTGGTGTCTGTACCTCTTCCCCTAGAACTTTACAAAGGACCCTTACAGTGCTACAGCCTGAGACACTGGGGATTTAATTGGTGTGGTGGGCCTAAGTGGCTCTCTCTTGTTTTCAGCTGTTCTTTGTCCTACCTTATTGAATCAATTATTCTGGGTTGAAGTCTCAGCTGTGGAGAAATACCATCAATTAATTCACTGTGCCCCCCACGGGCAACAACTGGAAAAGGAAAATCAAACCTTTCCACAACCACACACCAGGGTACCACTTTGGATAGTCCTTAGGTGATTGGTCCAGTCTGAGAGATCCAAATCAATTGTTTCAGTCAGCACCCAGTCTCGTGTGGGAGAGTTCAAAAGGTCTCTGGCACCTAGATAGCAGAGGTCTGTTGGAAGCTCAATTATGACTTGTTCTGTTGTTCTGTGGAGTCAGATGGACCGCCCCCTGCCTGCAAATGAATTAATCCAGGAAGGTTGATTCCTCATTCTCCACCTTGCGCCTCTGTCACACCCAATCACTGGTAACAATGCAGGTCTATGACACAGTTCCCTCCAATGAGCAGATGCTCCTCCAGGGGTTGATACCTGTCTGAGTCACAGGGATATCTATGTCTCCTCGGTCCCAGGCCTCCACTCCGTGCCACCTTCTGGCAGGGGGAACTGAGGCCTGAGATCCTTGGGTGGTTAATGGAAGCTACGGCGGATAGCTCAATTCCAGCACTGCCCCGATTGATGTTGCTGTCACTTATATTTCTGCTGAATTTGTGATTTGGTCATGACTATATTCCCTTGTGGACCAGGTGCTATTTGAGTTCACAGAAACTCCGACTTAGCCTTGGTGTGTGCTGCTGCCCAGAGCTGATGTGTCTGTCTCCACTGCAGTCTCTGTTGGGGTGGGTGAGGATAGAGCTCACACTCTGCTCTGAGTTCCAGCCTCTGCCCACCTGCCTTTATCTCAGTTATGACCCCCTGAGGTCCTGGTGCTTCTTAGGTTCACTAAAGCAGTCCTGGCTTAGCCCCACTTTGGGAGTATGCTGTCTCTGTGTGTGTCTTCTATTCTTTGCACCACTGTGCCCCACCCAGGGAGGTACCACCTCAGGCATACCCTTTACTGATGGGGCCTGTGTTACCATCACAGATCTGTTCCACCAGTGTCTGGCACCAAATAATATTCCCAGCTTTTTCCGGTGTCCCAGTGAGACGGGGAGTGTCTCTACAAAATATCCCCAGAGGTGTGAGCCCTATTGTTCCCACTTCTGCCACTGCTGCCCTTGTGCCACGGGGCTCTGCATCTCCCTTTCCATTATGGTTGCACATACCTGCAACAGCCCATGCCCTTTCCCCACCCCTTGAAAAGATTCCCAAGTACATGGACTCCATGGGGACAGACTTTCAGACCTTGGGGTGAGAGTGGAGGGGAGTGCTGGGAGTTCAGAGTTGCAAGTAGAAAATATATCCAGTTTTATATAGTTTATGCCTGGTAGGAGAGAGCCATGACACCCTAGTAGGGGAAGGAGTTCTAGTTTTTAGAGGGTCTTTCCCATAGGATAAAATGGGAGGATGTTTGAACTCTGCTCACTTGTCTGTAGAAAGTATACTGCAGACTGTTCTCTTGGGGTAGTGGACTCGTTTGCTTGGCGATGGATTTTATACCTATTGTTTGTATCCTTGGGGTCACAGCTTACCTCATCAGGGTTGATGTGTGTTCCTCAACCTTCTCTCTTGGCTGAGCTCCAAACCATTAGTTTACTTGATAAGCTTCTTTCCTTTAAATCTCCTTCTGGATAGGAGTTTCTGTGGAAAACTGGCTCCAGTCGGCCATCTTGCATCTGCCCCTCTATTGCTTAGTTTCTTATTGGAGGATCTATCCAACACTGCCAAAGGAGTGTTAAAATCTCCTACTATTAAGGTACTGGAGATTATCAAGTTGCTCATGTCTGTTAGGATCTGTCTTATAAATTGAGGAGCACGCTGATTGGGCACATAAATGTTAATAATTGAAATCTCATCATGCTGAGTGTTTCCCTTAACAAATATGAAGTGGGGAGGCAGAGCAAGATGGTGGAGGGGACGCATCCCTGAGTCAACTCTCCTGGTGGTTTCAGGTGAGAGTGGGGGTGTTGGAGATTTCCCGCGTGGAGTGCTGCCACGGACAAGCAGCACAGGGTATGCAGCAACAAGATGAATTGCTGGATTGGAAGTGTACCCCAGAACTACAGTGTCTGCCAGAAAAAACTGAGGGCAGCAGCTGAAACGGCGCCAGCTGCGACTGGCAGCACCAGGTCCGCAGCTGGCACCCTGAGAGGCAGAAACCAATCTCTCCCCCACAAAGGACTTCTGTGCCCAATTCGTGGGGAGTTTGTGTGTTTCACAGAGAATGTGATGAGGCGTGAATTCCTGAGTGGAATTTGGCAGCCAAGAAGGGGAGCCATTTGGACCCAGTTTGGGGCATCAGGGATCCAGGCATTCGGACAGAAACTTGAAGGGAAGGGACTCCACTTAGGAACCAATCCATCCTGTAATTTTGGAAGTCTCTGTGGAGCTGCACTGATGCTACGACCCACAGGGGGAATTGGTTCCCTTCCCACAAACACTGAAAAATATTTTGTGCAAGCTATGGTGGCGGCAGCAATAGTGGTGGGAACTAGAAGTAACCAGCCCCTCCCCCATCAAAAATAAACTGATTGCGGAGTGCACAAAAAAGTGCCCAGCTCTTTTCCCTCGGACCACAACTATTTTCTGTTTGAGGGGAAATTAGGAGTTGAGTGGAAAATCTGGCGAAATGTGGACTCATGTGCCGAGTTTGAAGGAAAGATAGTAGTGGGCCACCAGCCAGGAACCAGATGTAATGTAAAACTCCAAAGATGGCATCTCCATAACACCTCTCCTAGAATTGCAGAGAGCTCATTCTGACCTGCAGCCAGCCATCCAGCATCTGAAGCTAATCCAAGACGCCAGTTTGCCGGAACTGTTGTAGGGAGGATCTGTGGAACCTGGCAGCAAAGATTCTCTTTCTTTTTCTTTCTTTTTGTTCTTAGAGTGGGTACCACTCACAGCACCACCTGCTGTCAAGAAAGTATATTTCAGCATAATTATATTACCTTTAAACTGGAACCCCACTGCATATATAAAGGGGTTTGTTTGTATATATTCAAAAGAACAGTATTTTTCTTAGTGATGCCCTCCCTTTTTAAAAAAAAATTATCATTTTTAAAAAATTTTCTTTTCTGGCTTGGAGCCTGTGGCTCAATCGGCTAAGGTGCCAGCCACGTACACGTAAGGTGGCGGGTTCGAATCCCCAGCCCGGGCCCACCAAACAACAATGATGGCTGCAACCAAAAAATAGCCGGGCGTTGTGGCAGGCACCTGTGGTCCCACCTTCTTGGGAGGTGGAGGCAGGAGACTCGCTTGAGCCCAGGAGTTGGAGTTTGCTATGAGCTGTGATGCCATGGCACTCTACCCAGGGGGATAGCTTGAGGCTCCATCTCAAAAAAAAAAAAAAAAAGACTCCTGGAAGTGATCAAAAAGTAAAGTAATGTCTCAGAATATAAAATCAATGTCCACAAGTCAGTAGCCTTTATATAGGCCAATAACAGCCAGGATAATAAGCTAATTATGCAAAAATGTATTCATGATCTATGTGTATCTTACTTAATAAAAAAAAAGGACACAATCCACTTCACACTGGCTTCAAAGAAAATGAAATACCTAGCAATATATCTAACAAAAAAGGTGAAGGACCTATATAAAGAAAATTTTGAAACCCTAAGAAAATAAATAGCAGAAGATATTCATAAATGGAAGAACATACCATGTTCCTGGCTGGGAAGAATCAACATCATTAAAATGTCTATACTTTCCAAAGCGATCTACATATTCATTTCCATCCTTATTAAAATACCAAAATCATACTTTCAAGACCTGGAAATAATAATTCTTCATTTTGTATGGAACCAAAAAAAAAAAAAACATATAGCTAAAGCAATTCTTAGCAACATTAACAAAGCCAAGGGCATCAGCCTGCCAGTACCATTCTGGTACTAGAAGGCCATAGTGATCAAAACAGCATGGTACTGGCACAAAAATAGAGACAAAGACTTCTGAAACTGAATAGAAATCCATGAGATGAAACTAAACTAACATCTTATAGCCACCTAATCTTTGATAAACCAAACAAGAACATATACTGGGTGAATGTATCCCCCCCACACATATCCACATGTATAAGACTATTACTGGACCCACACCTTTCTCCACTCACAAAAATTGATTCAAGATGAATAAAAGATCTCAATCTAAGCCACTAAACAATAAAAATCCTCAAAGAAAGTGTGGGGAAAACACTGGAAGCTATTTGCCTGGGAAAAAACTTTATGAAGAAGACTTCCATGGCAATTACAACAATGACAAAACTAAACAAATGGGACTTAATTAAACTCAGTGGCTTCTGTATAGCTAAATAGACAACAACCAAAGCAAATAGACAATCTACACAATGGGAAAGGATGTTTGCATATTATGAGTCAGACAAAGCTTGATAACTGGGATCTACAGAGAACTCAAATAAATCAACATAAAAAGAGACAACAATCCCTTATATTACTGAACAAAGGAAATAAATAGAACCTTCTCTAGAGAAGATAGATAAATGGCTAACAAGGAAAGGAAGAAATGCTCATCATTTCTAACTATTAGAGAAATGCAAATTAAAACCCTCCTGAGATATTACCTAACACCTGTGAGAATGACCCACATCATAAAGTCTCAAAACTGCAGATGTGGAGACAAGGGTGGGACATTGCTGCTGGGACTGCAAACCACAACCTTTTTTTGAAGCAAGTATGGAGAATCCTCAAAAACATCAAAAAGGACTTACTGGGCATCTACTCAGAAGAAAAAAAAATCCTTTTATTATAAGAACATTTGCACTAGACTGTTTATCACAGCTCAATTTACAATCAGCAAAATGTGGAAACAGCCTAAATGCCCACCAAACTGGAAATGATTAACAAGTTATAGTATATGTACAACATTGAATACTATTCAGCCATTAGAAAAGATGAACACTTGCCTTTTGGCTCGCTGAGCACCATCATGGCTGTAGGCAAGAACAAGCGCCTTAAGAAAAGGTGGCAAAAAGGGAGCCAAGAAGAAAGTGGTTGATCCATTTTCTAAGAAAGATTGGTATGATGTGAAAGCACCTGCTGTGTTCAATATAAGAAATATTGGGAAAACCCTAGTCACCAGGACTCAAGGAACCCAAATTGCATCTGATGGCCTCAAAGGTCGTGTGTTTGAAGTGAGTCTTGCTGATCTGCAGAATGATGAAGTTGCTTTTAGAAAATTCAAGCTGATTACTGAAGATGTTCAGGGCAAAAACTGCCTGACTAACTTCCCTGGCATGGATCTTACCCATGACAAAATGTGTTCTATGGTTAAAAAATGGCAGACAATGATTGAAGCTCATGTTGATGTTAAGACTACCGATGGCTATTTGCTTCGTCTGTTCTGTGTTGGTTTTACTAAAAAACGCAACAATCAGATACGGAAGACCTCTTAAGCCCAGCACCAACAGGTTCGCCAAATTCGGAAGAAAATGATGGAAATTATGACCAGAGAGGTGCAGACAAATGACTTGAAAGAAGTTGTCAATAAATTGATTCCAGATAGCATTGGGAAAGACATAGAAAAGTCATGCCAATCTATTTATCCTTTCCATGATGTCTTCGTTAGAAAAGTAAAAATGCTGAAGAAACCCAAGTTTCATGGAGCTTTATGGTGAAGGTAGTAGTTCTGGAAAAGCTACTGGGGATGAGACAGGTGCTAAAGTTGAATGAGCTGATGGATATGAACCACCAGTCCAAGAATCCATATTAAGATTCAGGCTTTTAAAAAATGACAAATAAAGAATCCTAATTGTGAAAAGAAAAAGATGAACACTTTGCATCTTTTGTATGGAAGTGGAACATCTTACTCTTGGTAAATTCTCACAAGAATGGAGAAGCAAGAGTCTAACGTACTCACTTCTCATATGAGGACAATTAAGGACCTATTACACAGTGGGGGGTGGAAAAAGAGGGGGTTCAGCCAGAGGGAAGGAGAGTGGGAGTGGAGGGTCACAGGATATCACACGCTTCTTGGGAAAAGGTCACCATTATAAGAGGGTTTTTACCTAACAAATGCAATCAGTATAACCTTTTTCTTTGTAACCTCAATGAGTCCCCAACAATAAAAAAATAAAAGTATGACAAGAATGGAAAAGCAAGTATCCAATGTACCCAATACTAATATGAAGCCAATAGATGATATAATACAATCCCACATAAGAGAAAAACGCAATTCAATTGAAGTTGGGGGGAGGAGGAATGAGGGAGGGGAGTGAGGGAGAAGGGGGGATTGTTGTGTTTCCACTTAATAGGCACAATGTAAAGGTAAATAGCACACTTCTCTAGTATGGGACACAACTACAAGAGGGACTATCTAAGAAATGAAAGCATTGTTGGCTTGGCGCCTGTGGCTCAAGTGGCTAAGGAAGGCTCCAGCCACATACACCTAAGGTGGCGGTTCGAATCCAACCCAGGCCCGCCAAACAACAATGATGGCTGCAACCAAAAAATAGCCGGGCATTGTGGTGGGCACCTGTGGTCCCAGCTACTTGAGAGGCTGAGACAGCATACTCCCTTGAACCCAGGAGTTGGATGTTTCTGTGAGCTGTGACACCACAGCACTCTATCCAGGGGGACAGCTTGAGGCTCTGTCTCAAAAAAAAAAAAAAAAAGAAGAAGAAGAAGAAGAAAACATTGTAACCTAGTAGTTTGTACCCTCACATTAACCTGAAAAAAAACTACTAGACTTCAAAATATAAATAAATAAAAACTTTTAAAGGTTTTTTAAAAAGAAAAAGACAACAAAAAGAGAAAAAAAGAAAATATTTTAAAAGTTGCAAAATATTTTTAAATAAATAAAAGGGTAAGTGTGTGGCAATGTAGCATTAGAAATATCAAGCTGATTGACTTGTAAATTAACCTGAGAGACAGGTATTATGTTTTAAATAATTTGCGCCAGATATGTTACCATTCATGGGAGGAAAGAAAGTCTGTTACCCCACTTTGGGCCCCTGATCAGGTCAGTGTGGTTTTATGCAGAGTTTAAGTAGTAGTTGAGCATTTCACCCAGGGGGCATGCTCACCCTCACATGGTGCACATTAGGTAAAATCCCACTAATTGTCCTCCTTTCTCTCCCCTCCTCTCACCTTCTGCTCTCCATCCCCTTGTTGGAATATATGTGTGTTCTTTCATTCCTATGGGTGTGTAGTTGTTTATATATTTTCATATTAGTATCAAGTACATTGGATAAGTTTTTTTCCCCCCATTCTTGAGATACTTTACTAAGAAGACTGTTTCAACTCCATCCAGGTAAACACAAAAGATTGAAAGTCTTCTACATTTTCTGGATTAACCTGAATGGAGTTGAAACACATTCTCCTCAGTAAAGTATAAAAAGAATGGAAAACCAAACATTTAACATATCAAATACTAATATGAAGCCAGTAAACAATCTAACACATGGCCAGATAAGACAAAAACTCAATTCAATTCATGTTGGTGGAGGGGGAAAAAGGCAGGGGGAAGATGAGAGGGGGAGGGGTTTGATGTGCTCCCAGTTACTGGACACAATGTAAGGGTATATGGCATATATTTGGGGTGCAGGACACAACTACAAGAGAAACTCTACCTAACAAAAGCAAATACTGTACCTAGTTTTTTTGTACCCTCACATTAGCCTGAAATTAAAAGAAAAAACAGATTTAAAGTCTTCATCTTTTGATGGCTGAATAGTACTCTATGGTATATGTATACCACAATTTCTTAATGTATTGATGGGTTTATGGGCACTTGGGTTGCTTCCACATTTTGGCAATAGCGAAGTAAGCTGCAATAAAGATTCTGATGCAAATATCCTTGAGGTAAAATGACTTTATTTCTTCTGGGTAGAAAACTACTAATAGAAGTGTGGGATCAAAAAGGAGATCAACTTTTAGTTCTTTGAGAATTCTCCATACTTCTTTCTATAAAGATTGCATTTGTTTGCAATCCCACCAGCAGTGCAAAAGAGATCCCCTCCCTCTACTTCCATTGCAGTAATTTGCATATTTGGGACTTTGTGTTGTAGGCTACCTTTGTTGGAGTTAGGGGATATCTCAGAGTGGTTTTGTTTTGCATTTCTCTAATGATTAGATGTGATGAATATTTTTTTCATGTGTTTGTTAGGCATTCACCAGTTATCTTCAGAAAGGTTTCTGTTCAAGTCTGTTTTCCACTTATAAATGGAATTATTTACTCTGTTCTTGTATATTAATTTGAGTTTTCTGTAGATTCTAGTTATCGGTCCATTGTCAGATTCATAGTATACCATAACTTTTTGCATTTTGAAGGCTATTAGATTTAATTGTACAATTCTGTAGATTCTAGTTATTGGTCCATTGTCAAATTAATAGTGTACCATAACTTTTTGCATTTTGAAGGCTATTTGATTTAATTGTGGCACAGTTTTCAGCTTGATCATTTTTTTGCATTTCTGCAATTGCCAGTGTGGTCTTCTTCATAAAATCTTTCCTAGCCCAATTTTATGCAGCAATTTCCTCACATGCTCTTCTACAATTTTTATTGTTTCATGTCTTAAATTTAAATGTTTTATCCACTGAGAGTCAACTTTTGTCAATAGTGAGAGGTACAGGTCCATTTTAGTCTTCCACATGTAGCTGACCAGTTCTCCCAGCATCATTTACTAAATAGGGATTCTTTTCCCCAGTGCACACTTTTCTGTGGTTTATCAAAGATTAAATGGCGATGTGTGGCTGGGTTCATCTCTAGGATCTATACTCTATTACACAGATCTATATCTCTATTTTTGTGTCATTACCATGCTGTTTTGACCACTCTAGACTTGTAGTATAACTTGAAGTCTGCTAACATGATACCTCCAGATGTGTTTTTATTGCTGATGATTGTATAGGGTTTATGAGTTTTTTTCCGGTTCTATATGAAAAGAATAACTATTTTTTCAAGTTGTTCAAAGTATAACATTGGTGTTTTTGATGGGGATTGTATTAAATCTGTAGATTGCTTTATGTAGTGTGGACATTTCAGGAACGTTGATTCTTCCCAGCCATGAGCACGGTATGTTCTTCTATTTGTTAACATCTGCTACTATTTCTTTTCTTAGGGTGTCTTAGTTTTCTATATAGCTATCCTTCACATTCTTTGTTAGATATCTTCCCAAGTATTTCATTTACTTGAAGCTACTGTGAAAGGTATCGTGTCCTTGATTTTATTCTCAACATGACTGTAATTGTCATATATATGAAGGCTATTTATTTGTTTGTTCACATTGATGTTATATCCTGAGATCCTACTATATTTCTTGATCATTTCCAAGGCCTTTGTCGTTGATTCCCTGAGGTTTTCTAGGTATGAGATTATGCAATCCACAATAAGCAAGAGTTTGAGCTTCTGTTTCCCCATTTATATGCCCTCAATATCCTTTTCTTGCCTGATTGCAATGTTGAGGACTTCCAGCACTATGTTGAATAACAGTGCTGACAGGAGGCATCCTTGTCTAATTCCAGTTCTGAGTGAAAATGTTTTCAGTTTTGCTTCATTCAATATGATACTTTCCAAGGGTTTGTTGTAGTTGTCCCCTATCAGTTTAGGAAATGTTCCATCTAAACCTATTTTAAGTGTTTTTTCAGAAAACTATGTAGATTTTGTCAAAAGTCTTTTCTGCATCAATTGAGAGAATCATATGGTCTTTGCTTTTTATTTTATTTGTGTGGTGAATTACATTTATGGATTTATGTATCTTGAACCAAACTTGCCTCTGTGGTATAAAACTCAATTGATAATGATGTATAATTTTTTTTAATGTGTCATCATACTCTGTTTGCTAATATCTTTTTTTTGGCCGGGTCTGTGTTTGAACCCACCACCTCTATTATATAGGGCCAGTGCCCTACTCCTTGAGCCACAGGTGCTGCCCCATGTTTGCTAATGTCTTATAGAATATTTTTGCATCAATATTCATTAGACATTTTGATGTATAGTGTTTCTTTTCTGTTGGCTTCCTTCCTAGTTTGGGAGTCAGGATGATATTTACTTTGTAGAACAGGTTGGGAAGGATTCATTCTTTCTCTCTGTTTTAGAATAGCTTATACAAAATAGGTACTAGATCCTTTTTGAAAGTTTGGTAGAATACTGCTGTGAAACCGTCTTGTTCAGGGCTGTTCTTTTTTTGCAAGATTTTTAAATGTTGATGCACTTTCAGTGTTTGTTGTAGTATTCAAAATGTCTAACTCTGGTTGAATTTATGAAGGTGGTGTGATTCCAGGTATTGATCTATTTCCTCTACATTTTCAAACTTCTGGAATAGAATTTTTTGTAATAATAGTTGTGGATCTTTTATATTTCTGTGATATCTGTTGTTACTTTCCCTTTATCATTTCTAATTGGAGTTATTAGATATTTTACTTTTCCATTTCTACTTAGTCTAGCCAAGGGTTTATCAATTTTATTAATCTTTTCAAAATCCCAACTTTTTGTTTCACTGATCTTCTGAATGATCATTGTGTTCTCAATTTCATTTAATTCTATTCTAATTTTGGTTACTTATTTTTTTCTGCTATGTTTGCAGTTCAATTGTTACTCTTTTTCCAGTTGCCTAAGATGTACCATTAGGTTGTTCACTTTTCATTTTCCTGCTTTCTTGATGAAGGTATCTAATGCTATAAACTTGCTTTGTAAAACTTCTTTTGCAGTATGCCACTTGTTTTGAGAGTTTGTTGGCTTTATTATCATTTTGTTCAAGAAATCTAATCATATTCTTCCTAATCTCTTCTTTATCCCAGCTGTCATTCAATAGAAGGTTATTTAGTTTCCAAAAATTTATTGGGATATGATATTTCTGTTGCTATTGTTTTGAACTTTTATTCTGTGATGATCCAAGAAGATACAAGGAATAATTTATATTCTTTTCAGTTTGTTGAGGTTTGATTTTTGCCCTAAGATATTATCAAATTTGGTGGATGATTCATGGGCTAAGGAGAAGAATGTGTACTCCATTTTGTTAGGAAAAAATGTTCTGTGTATATCTGCTAAGTCCATTTTTTCTAGGATCATATTTAAGTTCATTAGTTTTTTTTTTTTTTCAGTTTCTGCTTGTAGGAATTATCCAGTACTGTCAGAGGGGCATTAAAATCTCCAGCTATTAGGTGCTAGGGGATATCACATAGTTCAGATGATTTAGCTTTGTTTAATGTATCAAAAAGCATTTAGGTTTGGTGTATAAATTTTAACTACTGAAATCTCTTCAAGTTGTGTGCTTCCCTTGACAAGTATGTAGTGCCCATCCTTGCCTTTCCCTATTTTTGTTGTTATGAATCCAATTGTATCTGCAAAGAAGATTGCCATTACTTGGCTTGGTATTTGTGGCTCAGTGGCTAGGACACAGCCACATACACTGAGGCTGGTGGGTTTGAATCCTGCCTGGGTCTGTCAGACAACAATGACAACTACAACCAAAAAGTAGCCAGGCACTGTAGTAGGCACCTGTAGTCCCAGCTACTTGGGAGGCTGTGGCAGGAGAATCACTTAAGCACAAGAATGGGGTTGCTGTGAGCTGTAATGCCATAACATCCTATGGAGAGTGACTTAGTGAGACTCTGTCTCAAAAAAAAAAAAAAAAAAAAGATTGACATTACTGCTTTTTTTCTGATTTCCATTTACCTGGATTATTGCTTTCTATCCCTTTACACTGAATCTTGTATATTCCTTAGACATTAGGTGTTTATCTCAGAGACAGCAGATATTGGGTTTGAGCTTTTGCATCCAGTTAGGCAGCCCATACCTCTTTAAAGGGAAATTCCAGCCATTTACATTTATTGAGAGAATTAACAGTTATGGTGGATTTTCCGTCACCTTATTTTGCAGAGGTCCAGAGCTTAGTTTTATTGCTTGCACCATTGTGGAAGCTAGGCATTATTCTTTAATTTCTGGATGTGTTTACTTTGGTGATGGCCCATCATACTGAAGAAAGTGTCTAAGTACTTCCTGTAGTACTAGTTTAGTTATGGAAAATTTCTTGAACATTTGCATGTCAGTGAAATATTTGAGTTCTCTATCACAAACTAACTCAGTTTAGCAGGATGCAGGATCCTTGATGTTGCTGAAATTGCCAGGGTTTCTTCCTCATAAACTCTTTTCCCAGGACAATATTTTCAAGCATTTTCCCCATACTGTCTTGTAGAATTGTTATTATTTTGGGTCATAAATGTAAATCATTTATCCATCAAGAATCAATTTTTGTCAATGATAAGATACATGGTTCCAGTTTCAATCTTCTACATTTGGCTAACCAGGTCTCCCAGCACCATTTATTAAATAGGGATTATTTTCCCCAGTGCATGATTTTCTTTGGTTTATCAAAGATCAAATGCCAATATGTGGCTGGGTTCATCTCTAGGTTCTCTATTCTATTCCATAGATCTATGTTTCTATTTTCGTGCCAGTACTATGCTGTTTTAATCATTGTAGACTTGTAGTATAACATAAAGTATGGTAACATGATCCCTCCATATTTGGTTTTATTTCCATGAATTGTATTGTCTCTTTGACATTTTTTTTCTGATTACATATAATCGAAGTACTATTTTTTCAAGTTATTCAAAGTATAATACTCGTACTTTGATGGAGATTTCATTGTGCAGTATGGATATTTTAACAATTGTTGATCCTTCCCAGCCATGAACATGGTATGTTCTTCCATTTTTTAATGTGTTCTCCTATTTCTTTCCTCAGGGTTTTATAGTTCTCTATAGAGAGAGCTTTCAGTTTCTATATTAGATATATTCCCAGTATTTTATCTTCTTTAGATCTACTATAAAAGGTATTGTGTCTTTTATTTATTCTCTGCTTGACTATTAGAGATATATATGAAGGTTGTTGATTTTTGGGGCATTGATTTTGTTTCCCAAAATGCCACTATATTTCTTGATCACCTCTAAGAGCTTTGTAGTTGATTTCCTGGGTTCTTCCATATATAATACCATGTCTTCTGTAAAGAGAGACAATTTGACTTCCTCTATCCTCCTTTGAATACTCTTGATCTCCTTCTTTTCCCTCATTGCAATGGCTAGAACTTCCAGCACTATGTTGAATAACAGTGGTGACAATGGACATCCTAGTCTAGTTCCAGTTCTTTGTTTGTTTGTTTGCTTTTTTTATTGAGACGGAGCCTCAAGCTATCCCCCTGGGTAGAGTGCCATGGCATCACAGCTCATAGCAACCTCCAACTCCTGGGCTCAAGTGAGTCTCCTGCCTCCGCCTCCCAAGTAGCTGGGACCACAGGCGCCTGCCACAACGCC
>CAUYQV010157817.1:0-15782 GCA_963574575.1 Galagoides demidoff | reverse complement strand
TCTCTCAGAGCAGCAGCCCCTGCGGCAGGTAAAATAAATTACCAATTAATTAACCTAAGTAGGGGTCCAACTCTATTTTTCCAGATCTCCTAAGTTATTTCAAGAAGGCATCAGGGTGTTTGCTTGAGCCATGCCAAGTAGGGGTCTTCAGGTGAAGATTTTCAGTGAGAATGGCTGAGTGCTGGAAAATGTTCTCAGAAAAAAATCATGTAATCATGTTTGTTAGGTATAGAGCAATTAATTCATCAGACCTACTAGGGCATTGTTGTAACACCTACTTCTTCACAGAGTACACCAATATAAATGTATGTTGGCACGATGGTGATGAAAGTGAAAAGTACATTTTTCCAAAGCTCCTATGTAGTTTCCTTTGGTGGAGCAAAAATAAGCTTTGAACCTAATAAGATCTGCTGCTAGCTGTCTTCATATAAAACAAAAGTTAACCAGGCACTTAAGGTGAATGGATAAAAGATGAAACAGGAAGAAGAACAAGAGTAATACAATTTATTTTGTATTACTGCTCTAAAACAAAGAAAACAAGGATCTTTGGTGACTTTTCCATTACTTGCTATCTTTGGCAGCAATAATCTTCATTCTGCTCTTAAAAGATTAAAGGTTAACCAGAGTTAATCCCTATCTGGAAGCAAGAAGCCACTGAAGGCAAAGACTCATTAGGTGAACTGTGATCAGGATGATGAGCAAATTCCATGGTGCCAAGACATTTCCATGGACCTGGGCATTTGTAACCACCCCCCAACGCACAGGAGACAGTACCAGGGAGTGATGTGGATGTGAGAGTTGGCCAGGCTTGAACAGTTTAGCTGACATTCTGATCTGTTAATTGGCAGTGGGATAATCAGTTATTGGGTTAACTATACTCTGTTTTAAAAACAATTCCAGGCTGGGTTGGGCAGCTCACACCTGTAATCCTAATACTTTGAGAGGTGGAAGCAGGAGGATTGCCTGAGGCCAGGAGTTTAAGATCAGTCTCCACAAGGAGACCTCATCTCTACCAAAAAAAAAAAAAAATCTAAAAGTTAGCTGGGCATGTTGGCAGGTCTCTGTAGCTACTCAGGAGTCTGAGGTAACAGATCACTTGAGCCCAGGAGTTTGAGGTTGCAGTGAGCTAGGATGACGCCACTGCATTCTAGCCCAGGCAACAGGGGAAGACCGAGTATCAGGGAAAAACATAAAAAATCTATGATTGCATAATGCAATGTTCTTTAAAATTTGAAAATGCCTATTGAAACAACCAAGAGAAGAATCATCTACTCTTAAATTATGCTGGTTAAAGACATATATCCCTCTTACTCTTTATAAGAAGAACACAGACCATAGTTTTGAAGGGACAAGAGCGCTCCATTATGGAAAGCAAAGGTGAGGCTTGGTGCCCGTGGCTCTTGCGGCTATGGCACCTGCCACATACACCTGAGCTGGCGGGTTTGAATCCAGCCCAGAGCCACCAAACAACAATGACAGCTGCAACCAAAAATAGCCAGGTGTTGTGGCGGGCGCCAGTAGTCCCAGCTACGTGGGAGGCAGAGGCAGGAGAAACGCTTGAGCCCAGGAGTTAGAGGTTGCTGTGAGCTGTGATGCCACGGTACTCTACCCAGGGGGACAGCTTGAGGGTCTGTCTCAGAGAAAAAAAAAAAAAAAGCAAAGATGAAAGAGTTATGGGTTTCCTGGTAACATCACATAAAAGGTAGAATGTAAGATCCTAATTCATCAAGAAAAGTTATAAAATTCCTAAAGCCTAGTCAAACGTTTATTGAATTACACATAATATGGTACAAAGTATCATATTAAATAGATCACAAATATAAAAGGTAAAAGGAACTGATTGATTTCCTGGTGTAGCTTGAGACACAAATATGTGAAATGATGTCATAGATGCAGGACAGCATGAGAACGCAATGCAGTCAGGGACCAGCAATAACAGTGACGATGAATCAGGAAAAGCTTTCTGAAGATTTAACAGCTATGTAGAGTACGAATAGCTAACACTTGAGAATTTACCATGTATAAGCCATTGCTCTAAGCTCTTAATGAGAATTATCTTTGTATTCTTCCCTGACAATTACATTATCACTCCCACTCATAAATGAAGAAACTGAGACTCAGAGAAGTAATTTGGCTAAGGTCACAGAGCTGGGAAATATCAGAGAAAGGAATTGTACACACACAATGTCTGATCTCACAACCCATGGCTTTAAACCTCTATGCACAATCTTGTCTCTTGAGAAGAAGGGATTGAGGGAGAGAGGAACAGCCTCTCAGGTACAGGGAATTAATCAACATACTGTACCTAGCTTGAATGGAGTTAAGAAAATAGAACCATAGTTGATGAAGGAAGTGATTGAAACTGAGGGTATGGATGCCTTGTGCTAAGCTTCAATTGTTTCTATATTCATGTTTTAACCCAATAAAAATAAATTCCCTTAGTGCAAATCTCAAATTCAACTGTAAAAAGGAGGTAGAATGCAGATGAGAATCTCCACAGTAACCTTGCCCCCCTGCTGGAAACTGCGGACATTCAGATCATCTTGTGATCTTGCATATTCTATGCAGAGGAATAGGCTGATAGACCCCATAAGGTGGGCTGAGGACAAAGTTTATAGGCTTCTTATAGCTTAAAAAAAATTTACAATCATAACATTTGCAGTAGTATTTTAAGGTCCTGCAAAAGAATCATGACACCAACTTCGCTTTCATTAGTCAAAGTGAGTATGCCAAAATTTTCTTTAAGAATAGGATAAATATCATGGGATTATTATTATTAAAGTAAGAAATGAGTTATCACTGTAACTCCCTGAGAATCAAATGAGCTTACATAATTTAAGTAAAGCAATCTTGCCACCTGGTGGGCACAGACATTACTACAGCTAACATCTGAGGTTCCCTCTAAATATCTTTAGAGGGGAAAGAGGGCACAGAAGGAAACAAAACAGGTTGGGTGTGGTGGCTGTAATTCCTGCACTCTGGGAGGCCAAGTGAGAAGGATTGCTTGAGGCCAGGAGTTCCACACCAGCCTGGGCAACACAGTGAAACCCTGTCTCTACCACCAAACATAACAAACATACATACATAAGTGAAACAACATAAGCCACAGAGACTTTGCCAGAGTATAAAATGCATTTTTTTATGAAGATGCTATTTCTTCAAGTAGTTTTGTAAAAATCTCACTCTTCTCTGCTCCTCCCCACCACCATCAGTAAATACTATAAAATCCCACCCAGTCTTATAGATAAATAGATAGATAGATAGATAATCTGCCCTCGTGAAAACAAGAAATATGAATGTCCTACCTAGCTATACACATTTCAATTCAACTTCTGGCATCTACTTCTACCTACATTGACGCTACACAGTCCCTCCACCCAGTATCAATTTGTATGGCTTTGGGCAATTTCTACCCTCTCTATGCCTCAGTTTCCTAATCTCCTATAAAAGTGGATTGATTATTATGATCTTAAAAGTCTCTTCCAGGGCTAACATTTGAGTAATTTTTTGAATCTTTAAATGTCAAATTTAAACTTTTTTGTATGCTGCATTAATAAAAAGTTTCCAGCAAAAAGAGGGAGAACATTCCTCTGCCCTCACCTCAGTACTGGCACATTTGTGTATCCATCCTTTAAAACTGATAATCACGGTGAGTGCAGATGACATTACTGGGACTGGAGGAAGTTGCACGCAGATATCAAACGTCTGACAAAGACCAAGAACAAATTAAGAGGGCAGAAATCCAGGCATGTATTTCATATAGCCAGCCAAAAAAAACTTTAAAGCTAAAAACAAAGCAAAACCAGTTACCACTAATCTTAAGAAGATAAATATTATGAATGATGAAAAAGTTAACAGAGTGAATAAAGCTTTTGTAAATATACAAAAGGAACTTGCACACTTCTGAAAAGGCCTTTCTCTTGAACCTGTGCAGAAAGAATTGATTCCTCAGCAGCGTCATGAAAGTGAACCAGTTAATGTTGATGAAGCTACAAAATTAATGGCTCTGTTATAATACAATAGTGATGCATCTACTTCCCCCAAAAGACCAATAAATTAAACGTTTTATACAACTTAAAAAAAACTGATAATCACTAGAATGACAGTTGTTACTAATCAAAACAATATCCATCTTTCTATTTAAAAATGCCTAAAGCAAATACAAAGAATAAAATCAGCGTAGTGGCACACTATACCCTTGCATCTGTTCCACATCTAGTCCACTTCACTTGATTGGCCCCTCAGCAAACAATTGTATACTCCAGGTGTCCTCAAACTATGGTCCGTGGGCCACATGCAGCCCACCTAGGACATTTATCTGGCGTGCTGGGTGTTTTTGCCGCTGCTGCCTGTCCTGCTTAGCAGCTGACTTGTCCTGGGGCCCGCAGTCTGGCCCTCCAATGGTCTAAGGGACAGTGAAATGGCTCCCTGTTTAAAAAGTTTGAGGACCCCTGGTACTCAAAGTAATCTTGCTCCCATGTATGTTTAGCTTTGTGCTCTGTGAGCTGAAGGGAGGAACCAGGCTCAAATCACAATCTGCATCTCCCCTGACTAAAGGTAACAATCCCTGATATTAAAAGATAGGAGAAAATTAAAAATAGCAGGCTATAGTGGAAAGAGCCCTGGACCATGAGTCAAAATCCTTGGTTTTTAGTAAGAACTTGCTAGTACAACCCACTTCCTTTTTTTTTTTTTTGCAGTTTTTGGCCAGGGTTGGGTTTGAACCTGCTACCTCTGGCATATGGGGCCAGCACCCTACTCCTTTGACCCATAGGCACCCCCCCAAGGGACCCACTTTCTTAATAAAATACGAATGAGATCCTATTTTAATGTTTCACTAAGTAGTAGGGGAGTCAAAATGTATAAATGTAAAAAATTATTAAAATTAATTTCTTCATAAACATTTGCAAGATTCAACTAGAAAAGGGGGTATAGTTTATAACCCAAGAATGGGCTCAGCGAGAAGTTGAACCCAGGCCTTCAGCTTCCTTACAGCGGGCTCCAATTCAGCAGAGTTCCCAATTTTAATTGAACAGAATCATCTGAGAAACTACTTTAAAATGCTAGCTCTTGGCTTGGCGCCTGGGCTCAAGCAGCTAGGGTGCCAGCCACATACACCAGAGCTGGTGGGTTTGAATCCAGCCCGGGCCTGCCAAACAACAATGACAACTACAACGAAAAAAAAAAATAGCTGGGCGTTGTGGTAGGTGCCTATAGTCCCAGCTACTTGGGAGGCTGAGGCAAAGAGAATCACTTAAGCCCAGGAGTTTGAGGTTGCTGTGAGCTGTGACGCCATAGCACTCTACCAAGGGTGGCATAGTGAGACTCTGTCTCAAAAAAAAAAAAAAATGCTAGCTCTTGGGCTCCACCCTGTTTTGTATATGTATGTGTGTATACATTTATGTCTGCTTATTTGTGCATGAATGTATAGTTATACTTTATGCATATATAGTGTTCTAAAATAGACTGTGCTTGGAGAAAAGGGTACTGCTTGGTGAATTTTGACAAAGACCACACCCAGCTCAAGAAAATAACTGAACAGACTCCCGCTTTTTCTAGGTTTGTTTTGGTAACACTCCCATGTGATTATGATGGGCTGATTTTGAGAACCAATGAATTAGAGCACAATATTAATGAGTAAAGGGCATAGGTTTGATACCATTCTCCCACTTAAATTTGATAAAAACCATTTTGACAGGCACAAAATTTTAGTTTTGGTCACAAAATGATTATGAAAATATCAGAATCACAGAAATAAGAAATGTGCTTTTTATGTTACTGCTACACAAAATGAATGAGGTATTTAAACTTAAAAATTTCCATCATGTAAAAAAAATGTTTCAGTGACTAAAGAGGCTCTTTTAAAATTACCAATTTCAAGCCCATCCCTGCCGAGGGGTTATGCGGAGGGGAAGAAGGGTGGTCAGAAGAAAGATTTTAGAGTCTGCAAATCCTAGTGATTCCTTATAGTGTGTAACCCAAACCTTTAACCTCTCTCAATCTATGTGTACAATGGTCCTTCCCTCAGTAGAATCCATTTGGATACAAGGACTGCTTATAAGAAGAGGGGTCCTAAATGAGATTCAAATGGCTGAGGGAAAACAGAAGGAGATTGCATTATAGGAAGATTCTGTTATAACAAGCTTGAGACAAGTCTCTTCCCCTATGTGGGACCCAAGTTCTTTAACTTTAAAAATGGAAGATTTGGGGGGCTGAGGTGGGAGGATCACTTGAAGCCAGAAGTTCAAGGTTATAGTGAGCTATGATTACACCACTACCCTCCATCCAGACTGAGCAACATAGAGAGACTCTGCCTCTAAAACAAAAAATTTAAGTTTAAAAAAATGGAAGCTAACCTGCACAGTGACAAAGTGAGAGGATGAGGAGGAGGTATGTGTGTGGGAGGTGGCAGATGCTCCCACTGTTAGGTCTGACCATTTGCAATACCTGATTCTTGGGTAGGGGGTTCTTCACCCAGTAAAGAATCATCAATAAACTCTGTTATATAAATAGGCTTTCCAGGAGCTTTCAAAGTAGGTTGCAGTGAAGTTATTTTATTTTTTAATTGACAAAGATTATACATATTCATAGGTTACATAGTGTTCTCATTATGGAAATTAGTATATCCAAGTAACATTTTATAATAAACCAATATGGTTTACGTTGAATTATTCTCCACGGATTCAACATATTTTTCAGGACTACTGCGTGCCTGCTGATGCTTGTATAGCCACGACTAAAATAGACAACATCTATCCCTATGAAATTCACAAGTCTGGCTGGAGAAATAATTATACAAATAATTAATTCGAACAGTCATAAGTGACAGGGAAAATGAACTATGAATGTACTTAACTGGGAAACCTGACCTGCAGAATCAAGGAGGTTTTTATCTTCTACTGGGAAGGGACATTATAAATTCCTGCTTATTCATGTTTTATTAATAGCAGGGGGAAATAGAAAAAAATCTAAACATTCAAGAACAGGATATGGGTAACTGAATTGAGCTACAAGATGGGATATTATTCAGGGTCAAAACTCAGCTTAATTTCTAAATCATAGGAAAATTAAAGCTGAAAAACTATTACATAAAGGATGATACCATTTGCACTTAAAATCAGAGTGCACAGAAGCATACAGAAAAGACTTGAAAGCAAACTTTAATAGTAGTTATGATCACATACTGGGGTGAAGAAACTATAAGCTATTTTTAATAATAAAAACAAGACTGGGCAAGGTGGTTCGTGCCCATAATCCTAGAAGTCTAGGAGGTCAAAGAAGGAGCATTGCCTGAGCTCAGGAGTTTGAGACCAGCCTGAGCAAAAATGAGACCCTCATCTCTACTAAAAGTAGAAAAACTAGACAGGTGGTGCACATCTGTAGTCCCAGCTACTTAGGAGCCTGAGCAAGAGGATTGCTCAAGCCCAAGTGTTTGAGGTTGCTGAGTTATGATGCCATGGTACTCTACCCAGGATGACAGAGTGAGGCTCTGTCTCAAAACAATAACAACAATAACAATAACAAGAAGATTATATGTAATTGTTTCTGAACCATTTGAGAGTTTCATACATTACGCCTCTATTCTCTCAAATAGATTTTCCAAGAGTTGGTATATTCTTTTACATAACCACAGAACAGTAAATTAAACATTGAAGCTAATCTGCTTCCATATTCCAACCTGGCCAACTGATCTCAAAATTTGTCTTACCGGTGGCGCCTGTGGCTCAGTGAGTAGGGTGCCAGCCCCAAATACCAAGGGTGGAAGGTTCGAATCCAGCCCTGGCCAAACTGCAACAAAAAAATAGCCAGGCGTTGTGGCAGGCACCTGTAGTCCCAGCTACTTGGGAGGCTGAGGCAAGAGAATCACCTAAGCCCAAGAGTTGGAGATTGCTGTGAGCTGCGATGCCACAGCACTGTACCAAGGACAACAAAGTGAGACTCTGTTTCTAAAAAAAAAAAAAAAAAAATTGTCTTCCATTTGCTAAAGGATTTTTAAGTAAATCCTAGTTAATTCATTTAATTCCTTCAGGGTCAAAAGTCAGTTTAATTTTTAATCACAGGAAAATTAAAGTTGAAAAACTACTACATGCAGGATGACACCATTTGCACTTAAAATCAGAGTGCATAGGAGCACCTCTTTAAAAATGTGGGGATTTTTTTTACATAACCACAATGTTATTAACATACTTAACAAAATAAGCAAAATTCCTTGGTACATGAAACAGTGTTTTGATCACTAGACTGGTCTAAAATATAGAAGTCCAACACGAGCAATTACTGGAGAGATTGTGGAGCAAATAAAATTTGCATTTTGCTGGTAGCAATGTAAACCAGTTTGACCACTTTGGAAAATAATTTGTCAATGACCTCTCAGAGCTGGGCCCCTATGTTCCAGGTGGAGATCAAGAAATAGGTCAAAGAATATGTCTAGTAGTACTGTTTATTACAGTAAAAAACTGGAAACAAATGTCCACTATCAACAGAAAGGAAAAATAAATTATAACTCAACAAAATGACAATTTTTTTTAGTTTAAAATAGTGACGATAAAACACTAATACAATTAAAGGGTAAAGTACTGTAATTCTTAATATTTAATGGAAGGTTTCCAATACAGGTTGTAAATTTAGCTCATTTAGCTGTTTATTCCAATAAGTTTTGCCCATTTTAGCTAACTTTATAGCACTTAAAAGAGAATGAAAATGATAAAAATAATTTTTTTTATAAAAATAATTTTTACACACTCAAAAAAGTCATTTTAATGCTAAGTTCCAACCTCTTCTATTGCCATATACTTAAAAAAAGCTGAAAACCAGGCCAGTCCAGACTGATCCTGTCCCTGCTGCTGCTCACATTCCAATCACAGAACTGACAGGTAAGAATTTTAAATACACTTCTCCTTTATAATTCTCCATGAACTGATAATCTGCCAGGGCAGTTTCTGTAACCTACAATTGGGCACGGGCTTGTCAGATTTCTCATGTATCCCTCTAGTGCCTACCAGTACTTGGTATATAAGCAATCACTCAAATACTTACCAAGTAAATAAATGCTCACCACAGGTAAGTGACAAGGAAGAAAATGTTAGAGGATTCCAGATGACCCACACTGCACAGCAAAGAGCTGAAAAGCCTGTATGTTCAAATCTCTATACAGAGGAATCTTCACACTCCCACCATTTTCTCAACAAGTACTTATTGTACACCCACCACATGCCAAGAGAGGAACTAACAAGGAATTGAACAAACATCCCAAGTTTCTCCACTCAGCTTTAGATGATAGTGGAGAGAAACATAAAATAAACACTATGTCAGGTGCTGATAAGTGGAATGAAAGAAATAAAGTGAGACAGAGTAGTTTTGTGGTCAGAGAAGACTTATCTGACACACTGACACTTAGCAGTAACCAGAAGGAACTGAGGGAGTGAGTCACGTGGACATCCAGGATTAAGGGATTCTAGACAAACAGAAGACAGACGCCTCCAAGGAAGATGTTTTGGATGTGTTCAAGAGGGCAGAAGTGGGGCCAGCCTATGGAAGACCTTGTTGTAATTGTCGGTTTCTTTTGGCTTTAATTTACCCTGAACTGGAAATAATAATAATGTTATATATTATATTATGTAATATTATGTAATGTTAATATTAACATTAACATATTAACATTATATAATAATTTCATATACAATATCCTCCTGAAAATGTGCAGAGGTCCAATGTCAAAGTAGAAATGACTTTTGTGTGTGCTGCGGGTATAAGGAGGGTTCCCATTCAAAGAAAGGTAAAATTTATTTTAAAATCCCCAATTTGACTTTGCTTTTGTACACAATTTTAAAGTATGTATGTTCCAGCATGCTATATGTATTAACTTTTTTCTTTATAGTTAACTGCCAGATTTTAAAAAAAAAATTGACCAGCTTGATTGTCTCTGTCACAGCCAATGATCTGTCTTCTGACATTGACGCCCATGCTTCTTACACTGTACCTGGAATTCCTCATTTTTATACTATTAAAAAAAATTCAAACACTTAAATAACTGCACAAGCATTTACTATATATAGCTTAAAAATACATAATACATAAACGAACCAAGACCATCTGTTTCTCACAGATATCCAGTGGCCAAAAGTTACCTTACTATAGTCTACCCAAGGCAACAGCAGTCTATCTGGAAATTTGCTCTTCAGCAAACTATTAAAGCAAGGAAAACTTCCCCTTTAGCTCCACTTCATCTCTTTCAAGCCCTACCTGAAAAAATAAAAAAAAAAATTCTCAAGAAATCATCCTTGAAGTTCTAGCTACTTGAATCCCAGAGTTTGAGGCTGCTGTGAGCTATGATACCACAGCACTCTACCAAGGGTGACAAAGTGAGACTCTGTCTCAAAAAAAAAAAAAAAAAAAAGAAAGAAAGAAAGAAAGAAAGAAATCATCCTTGGACTTTTTCTTTTCTTCACTGACCCTTTTTCCTAAGACTCTCAGACCACAGTTTTGCATTACATTTGACCACACTTGCTTTGGTAAACTTTTTGTCTTTCCTAAGTCAGTAAAAGGAACAAGACTGGGCCTAAGATCTGGCCTAACTCTATATACCTTTCAAAGAAGACATAATTTGAAAAACCTTCTGATATTTCTTGTTACTGCTGTATCCATTTTGTTTTGCTAGTCTTTGAGTGCTTCACTGCACAAATGAAGTCTAAATCTCGGGGGGCCTACATATAAGTGCAGGGATGGGGGAGCTGTGTGTGAAAAGTACACTGTGCAGTACTAGGTCACCCACGGAGAGAAGGGGTGGTGTCCTAAGCCTTTGAGGGCTAGGGGAAGAGAGCTGAATATGGTGGGTGTCTGGGGTGCAGATCAGATGTGATGGAGCAGGGTATGGAGGATGCCCAGGTAGGGTGTGGAATCCCTGCAGAAGACCAGCTGCACAGCATCACAATCACAGAGAGAGAGCTAGTAGATGTACGTTCAGTAGAAATGTGTGGAATGAAGGAAGGAATGGCAGATTCACCTGTATCCAAAGGTGTGTCAAAGGCCACCCAGCCCACCCAAATGCCCCACAACCTGTCTGGACAACTCCATGCTCCTGACATTGCTGATTTCACTTCCTGAATCTCCATTAGGCCTCCTTTTAACAGGACTGGCCTGGTTAGGGTAGCAACTTCTCTCACCTGGAACAGCATCAACACACTACCTCTAGTCCCTACTCTCCTCTAAACCACAGGCCTCTATGTAATGTAAATCATATCACTTCCAGCTAAAAAATCCTTCAAGAGATTTTTGTCCCTTTAAGAAATCAGCCTGAATTCCCCGTTTCATTGCTGCTCGCTCCCCCAAGGATAGCACTTGTCACTGCCAGGCAAATCTCTAATTAAGCACTGGATTTCCTCCCCACATCTTCATGCCTTTGCAAATGTGATCATGATCATGTTTTCTCTTAGATGCACTCGTGCTCCTGGTCAGGCCAGGAAGCTCCCACTTATGTTTCAACATTTTACTCAAATGTCACCTGTCTCCAACAGTTTCCTTATTTCTACCCAGGAAAAGCTAGCACCATCTGGTGAGTCGCAAGGGGAACATCAGAACACTGAATGATGTATAGGAAATGTCTGATGCTAAAATAAGGTAAGCGTCAACTGTCCTCTCATCCAGCGAGTGAACCCTCAGTATGAGACCCTCCAGATCTCATCATGTGAAGACATGGTTTTTAGTTCATTTGCTCCTTGTTCCTGAAATCTCAACTCACGGTTTCATCAAGTAATTTTCCATGATCATTTATTTAATATAACACTATTTAAACTCTATTGTTCTCATCTATGCTACTGCAGATTCTTTATATTCCCTCAACATGATGAGTGTCTCTCAAAGCAAGTTTTCTAGGCATATTCCATAGGTTGTATCTCCCAGTAAATGAGTTTTACTCAGACACAGCCCAAAGCAACTAGCGTAATATTAGTAATGTTTTAAGAATTTAATTATAGCTTATTAAATGAAGAAGCACTTAAATGAAGACAGGTATAGTAAAAACAGTCTGGCGATCAGAGGTCTGGTCCAAATTTGGCTACTAACTAGCTGTGGTACCTGAAATACTTGACTGAATGTCTCTAGACCTCAATGTTTTGCCCCTAAAAAGGAAGCACTGGACTAGAAAAAGCACATATAAATTATGTGTTCACATGCTCATTTCTCCCTCTGTCTCTCTGAGAGTATAAGCCTCCTGAATCCCTCACTTCTGGTACACTACCAAGCGCACAAGCTGCTCGATATAAAACATTAAAGAAAACCAATTCTCACTAAATAAATGCAAAGTCAATGTAAACCAAACAAGATAGTTTGGGAGAGAACTTGATACCACTGAGATTAAATAAAAGAATAAGCAGGCTAGTGTGGCTCACGCCTATAATGCCAGCACTTTCAGAGGCTGAGGTGGGAGGATTACTTCAGGCCTGGAGTTCAAGACAGCCTGAGCAAGAGGAAGACCCCATTTCTACAAAAAATTAGAAAAATTAGCTAGGTGTGGTGGTATTCACCTGTAATCCCAGCTATTCAGAAAGCTGAAGCAGGAGGATTGCTTGAGCCCAGGAGCTTGAGGTTGTAGTTAGCATTATGCAATTGTCAAAATCCATAGAACATGTAACACAATAATGAACCCTAATGCAAACTTTGAACCTTGACTGACAATGATGTGTCAATGTAGGTTTGTAGATTGTGTCAAATATGTTCTGATGGACTCCACCTGTGTGGAGGATACAGGTGCCTAGGGGCAGAAGGTATATGGGAACTCTCAGTACTTTCTGGTCTAAAAATACAGTTGTGTGCCTACTGCTGTCCAAAATAAAGCCTATTTAAAAAAGAAAAGAAAAAAGGAAATGAGAAATGACGTATTTGTCTCTTAACCTAGGAATGCTATTTCTAAGAATTTATCCTGAGGAAATAAATAAGGTGTTCACTACAGCTTTTTATTTATTTATTCATTTATTTTATGTATATGATACATATTAGATGTAGATATTTTGGGGGTGCATATGATAACTGGATACATTCATATAATCCAATCAGGGTAGATTGGGATGTCCATTTATGTTTTCTTTATAGTAGGAACATTTGAATTATTCTCTCTCTTAGCCATTACAAAATGTATAATTGATTAATGCTAACTGCAGGTACCCTACTTATCTTACAGTTTAAAAAAAACCCTGCAAGATAAATACAGGTAGATAATTTGGGGTTTTTTTTGAAAGATGATTAAATTATAATATATCCATACTTGTCACAGTAAAAATGAGGCAATTGTAGAAGTATTGAGAAGTAACAAAGTCCCAAATGTATTTTGAAGACCAAATTGATGAACAGATGAACAGCTCATATTTTGTAATAAACATTTACTTGTTAATTAATATACATTAAAATATCAGTTAAAAAGATATGCTATTATAAAATAATAAAAATAGGAGGGCTTTCACAGTATCTGTATTATATATTACTTGAATTTCCTATGATAGCATTTATTATTACTACCACAAAATAATTTTTATAAGCTTTTAGTAACCTTGACAGACAGAACTCTATAAACACTTACTGCAAGACAGAAGCCAGTGCAGGAGAATCAGGGATCTACAGACATCCTTATATATAAGTTTTGGACACGTGATACATGTATATGTCCTAACTCTCTTATTTCTATTTAAAGTCAGAATAAATGTTGGCAGTCAAGACTTGCACAATTTTTCAAAATAAAGAAGAAAAGCAAGTAGAAAAACCTCTTTTTTTGCCTGTATCTTGGAAAGAAGGAAAACTGAAGGAAAAATAATAGATGGCAATGAGAAAAAACCGTATACTTGCTTGCACTGAAATTATAACTACATTCAGAGGCCCGGCTATGATTAGACTACTGGCAAAGGAGTAGGATTCCCAAAGCTCCACAAATGGGAACCTCCTCAGAGGAACCCAACTCACATCAAGGAACCACACTGCTAATATCTGCAGAGGTGTATCCCCTTCAACGCACAATTCCGTTCCTAGGACTATAACATAAGAAAATGCTAAAAACGAAAAAGTCAAATCTTGGTGACCCAGTTTTCCGCTATAGTCTCCTTTTACTGTATAATGGCAACAAATTAAACAACTCAAATTTTCAATGCAGCAATGGTTAAATACACTGAGACAATTATATAATGGAATATTACAGTTATATAATAATGTTTACAAGGGTTTTAACAAGGTGGGGACTGCTTAGGGTAAAGTTTAGGAAGACAACACACAGACATACATACAAAGAGACATTTCATCATCCCACTTATAGGATTCCCACCTGTAGGTACAGGAAAGAAAGATTGGAAAAAATACCCCCAAATATTTAATCAGAGAAGAAATAATGGGTGGATTTGTTTTTCTGTATGCTTTTCTATGTCTTCTGGAATAATAACAATATAAAAAATTGCTACTTTCATTTTATTTTATTTTATTTTTTTAGAGAGACAGTCTTGCTGTCACCCAGGCTGGAATGCTGGAATGCAGTGGTACGATCACAGCTAACTGCAACCTCAAACTCCTGGGCTCAAGCAATACTCCCACCTCAGCTTCCTGAATAACTGGGACTATAGGTATGTGTCACTATTTTTCTTTTTAAATTTTTTGCAGACATGGGGTCTCATCATGTTGCCCAGCTGGTTTCAAACTCCTGGCCTCATGTAATCCTCTCACTTAGCCACCCAAAGTATTGGGATTACAGTCAAGAGCCACCATGCCCAGCCTTATAAATGTTACTTTTTTATTAGTTTTTGAAGTTTAAAGTTTTAGCCAATTTTAACCTTCAAAAATTACTATAAGTAAAAAAAAAAAATTACTATAAGTAGGTCTTGAAGTTAAACTACAAATTTATTTTAGGCAATACTACTGTTTAAAAATCTACTAACTTTCCATATTCTAATCTTTTCTTCTAGATCTATGAAAAATAAGATGATATTAAAATTAAACACTGGCTCCAAAGACTCCAATAGGTAATACAATAGCAGAAGATACTAATAAACATAAACTATAATAGTGGCTGGAATGAGACAGGACTGAGAGCTAATGAATGCAGCCCGAGTGGTGCATCAGAGCATAACCCAGGAGTGAAGAACCAGTAAGCCTACATGCTATTCCTGGCTCTGACACTGTGTTAGTTTTACATAGCCCTCTTTGAACTGTGGAATGCCACCTGTAAAATGGAGACAAATCTTTCTCTTCGGTTATTGTGAACACTAAATGATACAGGAGCATGAAAAGCATTTTAGTACTATGCTTGGCATAAAGGCTCAACAAATGCTCACTATGCACAATTTAACACGTGCATTGTGACCAACTGGATTATATCCAGGAAGGCAACAGAGATGAAAAGAGACCTCCAAAATCAAACCATCTGAAAAAATTGTAGAAGTAACTATGCAGGTGAAACATGGACTCAGAGAGTAAAGGGACAGGATGACTGAACATCTAATAAATTTACACGGAAGCAGATTTAGTTAGGAGAGTTCAGGAAAACAAAGCTTTACAAATTAAAGGGCGTTGGGGCTCGGCACCTGTAGCTCAATCGGCTAAGGCACCAGCCACGTACACCTAAGGTGGCGGGTTCCAATCCCCAGCCCGGGCCACCAAACAACAATGATGGCTGCAACCAAAAAATGGCCAGGCGTTGTGGCGGGTGCCTGTGGTTCCAGCTACTTGGGAGGCGGAGGCAGGAGACTCGCTTGAGCCCAGGAGTTGGAGGTTGCTATGAGCTGTGATGCCATGGCACTCTACCCAGGGGGATA
>CAUYQV010157813.1:0-29750 GCA_963574575.1 Galagoides demidoff | reverse complement strand
AACTTTTTGATAATCAACTGCTGATGACGTATATCCAACAGTTAACTATTTGCCTCATCTGAAGCCTTTTCAGGCAAAGTTGACAGGTGGGAATCCCATTAACCTTATTACACCTGCATTGTAATGCCTTTTTTTTTTTTTGGTGTGTGTGTGGGGGATTGCTGATTCCAAACCAAACACAGCTTGTCAGAGGCCCAGACCTAGTGTTCACCACAGGGAGCCCAGTCAGTCCATCACCCTTGGGTGACAGCGGCCCTGTTAGGGGTAAAGGAGGCAGTCTTTAATAAGCTCATTATTTATAGGAAAGAAAGTCTGGCTGCAGAAATAATGAAGGAATCAAATCAAAGACCTGGAAGTGATGTTTGTTGCCAAGGATTACAGGTCATTTTTCCCCCTCCCGTCCCCAATTATTACCTTTAATAGTCTCGGCACTGATTTGGAATATGGACGAGAATAAATTGTGAGGCTGAGGGAAAGACAACGAATGGAGTTCTTTAAACCTTGTTGTTCATTATCCATTAATGATGACAAGGGAGCCCAAGACCATGCCTTCTCTCCCCCAAACTCCCATTAAGTAATCCTCAAGGAAAACCTCGCGGGGAGGGGGGAAAACCCTGTATACTGGCTTAGTATAGAATATGTAAGCACACCACTTAGTCATTCTGGGTGAAAAAAGCTCAAGAGATTGTAACAAATTGTGTTTTAAAACATTCGGGGACCTCTGAGCTAAGTTTGACAAGGCTGGTTTCTTTCCTGTTTAATACCATGACCTAAAATTTCTAAAGGAAAGGAGGGTGGAATGAATGTTGCAGCCAGTCCTGAAGTGTTTGCCCGCAGTGTATTTATCTTTAAATAGCTGCTTTGAAGGGTCCACATGTCTCTTGCCAGAGGCATAATTAGTATCTTTCTCTGGCACAGGCGGGGAAGAGGGTTTCTGCGCGTGCTGCACGCAGTGATTCGTACCATCGCTGTATTCTCTGTCACCACTCTCGTTATTCTTAATGAGTTCTGTCGTCTCCTCTTTGTTCTGACTATGATTATTAACAGATTAAAAAGAGCTTAATGCAGCAGAGCACTGGCAGGTTAAATGACTCTCTTATTTACATTTTCCTCTTTATGGGGCACTGCAAACAAGGGAGATTCCCAAAGGGGACTCCGGAAACACACAAACCTACACACAGTTCCTTCTTGTGACTGTTGGCATCACAGATCAGTGCCACAGTGAAACTGGTAAAGGGAGGCTTTTTATGGAGAGTTTCTGGTAAATAACCTCACTGTCAGCCATTATGGAACAATGCCTTCTTGTTTGGGGACTGCCTGCCTTTTGTTTCCCCTGTCTTACGGAATCTTCAGTGATCAGCTGTCATTCAATTACTGATTAATTCAGCAAACCTTTATTGAACCCTTTGTATGTGCTAGACATCTAGAAAACAGAGATTAGACACATGAAAGCAGTATCAGGTGGTAGGGGGGTTGAGCCTTGTGTACTCCTAAAAAATGGGAAGGGAGCTCTGCTACAAGCTATGTGGGATGGCTGCACAAAGGAAGTGGCATTTGAGGTGGCTCTTGAGTGTATTGGGAACATTTGCAGGAAAGGAATGACATTGAGGAGTCTTGCAGAACGAAGCTCCTGCTAAAGCTTGGATGGGTGTTAGCATTTATTCCTTGGAGGCCTGGAGTTAAAGCAAGGAAGAACATAGCATACACATCCGGGTTCTCCACCTGAACAGTAATGTGATATGCCCAGGAGGTGGGAAGATGGTTTCAGTTCAAGCAAGGTCACTCATTTCTGAATCCTAGCATTCTGGGAGGCTGAGGTGGGTGGACAGCTTTTGCTCACAAGTTTGAGACAACCCTGAGCAAGAGTGAGATTCTCAACTCTCCTAAAAAAGTATAGAAAATCTAGCCAGGTGTTGTGGTGGGTGCTGATAGTCACTTGGGAGGCTGAAGTTGGAGGATTGCTTGAGACCAGGAGTTAGAAGTTGCTGGGAGCTTTGACACCACAACACTCTAGCCTGGGGCAACAGAATGAGACTCTCAAAAAAAAAGGGGGAGGATGATTTTGAATTTGGCACCTGTGCAGAAAATGGATTGAGGCTGCAGGGGAGGCCATCCGAAGTGAACAGGCTCGTGGATCTTAGGCAGAAAACTCCAGCTTCTCCCAGCCTGATTGTCCTCATTTGTATTATCTATAGCACACACTTACTATAGAGTTGCTAATGGATATAAAATAGACCAGAGTGGTGCCCGAGGCAGTCATCCAACTATAGCCGTCCTTGCTGTCCTGGAGGAGTGGTTCTGGGAACCCTCCTTTCCCTGGATGCTCAAATTCCTGACATAACACAGTGTTGTATTTGCATAGATGCATATTCTCCCACATACTGAATCATCTCTAGTTATAATTCACAGCACAATGTAAATAGTTGTTATACTGTATTCAGGGAATAATGACAAGCAAAGTGTCCGTGTTCAGTAGGGACACAGTTAACAATTTTTCTATTTTCAGTCTGTAGTTATTTGAATCTACTGTTGGGCAGAGGGCTGGGATACCGAAGGTCAGCTGTACATTTATTTATTTTTTAATTAGTGATTATTATATTAATAATCATTAATATTACATTATGAATAATAATAATAATTTTTTGAGACAGAGACTATGTTGCCCTGGCTAGAATGTTGTGATGTCAGCCTAGCTTACAGCAACCTCTCCTATGTAGCTGAGACTACAGTCACCCACAAACCTAGCTAATTTTTCTTTTTTAGAAATGAGGCTGCACCCTTGCTCTGGCTGGTCTTGAACTACTGAGCTCAAGCGATCCTCCCATCTCGGCCTCCCAGCATGCTAGGTGTGAGCCACTGTGCCCAGCCCTGTACATCCAATTAATATTTTCCCAGTGAGGTGTTAGGCAGAGGGAGTGATGAAGAAGCAGACGAGACTTGAGATTAAGGTGGAGCAGTCTAAATGAGCTGCCGAGCTGGGCACTGGCTCCTGCCTATAATCCACGCATAGAGGGTGGGAGGATTCGTGGGTGGAAATCCAAGGAGGACAAGGTAGGTAAACACCTGAGCTCAGGAGTTCACGACCAGCCTAAGATTGAGATCCCATTTTTAAGAATAACTATGCATTCTGACTTGTAGATTTGAGGTTGCTGTGAGCTATGATGCCATGGCACTCTGCAGAGGGTGACAAAGTGAGTCTGTCTGAAAAAAACAAAAATAAAAGACCTGCTGAGTTTCTACAGGTAATGGAAGAGAAAGCCCACCCATGGAGATTTCTCCGTAGACCATTGCTGGCCTTACTGACAAGGGGCACATATTTTGATAGAGTATACCAGCCTTGGGTATTAGGGACTAGGAATTCTAAGTAGGGCAGATGCAAAAGCCTGGGGTGATTTAGAGGTCACAGACTGAAAGGGGATTAACCTGCTAGAAAGCAATTAAGTAATCTCCCAATTGCCAGGAACACTATGGCAGTAATAATGAACCTCCTTGAGCAAGGTGGGAATACTTTACATTATATAAACTCTTTAGGGAGGAAGGCACATTGTCACAGTGGTACACAACTTTTTTCTGATGGTCTCTTAGAAGTAGTGTTGCATCTTAATTTTTTAGAGTGGCAATGCTGAAAGTGTGTGTTCCACAGCGTTACTGTCCCTGCCTTGGTGGTTTCAGTGGCTGCCCCCTCCTTTCTCCAGATCAAGGCAGCCTCATATTCCTCATATGCTGGATTTTCCTCTAGAGTCTGTGTTACTTAGCTCAGTTATGCCGAGCAAGCTAATTATTTGCTAGGATAGTTTATCAGCTAATAATGAAGAAATTTGAAACCTTGGAATTTCTGAGGTTTGGGAAGGGAAAGGATGGATTGCTTTTAAGTGCCGTCCTATCTTGCTCAGTTGCTAAGACCCTAAGACTTCATACCCCAAGGATTCTCTCTGCCTCAGGCCACCTGGCCTGTGAACATGTTTTGCCCTTCCTGAAGATAAAGCAAAATCTCTTTTTCCTGCCAGTGGCTGCTGGCACAGATTCAGTAGTACTGCTCAATATCATCTTTAGCTTTTTCCTTACTTTCTAGAAAGTCCTTTAATACTTCATAGTCTTTTCTGGAATCCTTTTAGGAAATATGTGGAGTGGGAAAAACTTTAAGAAATGGCAGCACTGGCTTGGTGCCTGTAGCCCAGCAGCTAGGGCACTGGCCACATGCACGGCGGGGGGGTGGGGGGCGCGGGGTGGCAGGGGTGAGGGGCGGTGGCTGACGGGTTTGAACCTGGTCCGGAGCCTGCCAAACAACAATGACAACTACAACAACAGCAACAATGATGGGTGCCTATAGGCTCAGCTACTTGGGAGGTGAGGCAAGAGAAACGTTTAAGCCCAGGAGTTTGAGGTTGCTGTGAGCTGTGACGCCATGGTACTCTATGGAGGGTGACATAATGAGACCCTGCCTCCAAAAAAAAAAAAAAGGAAGGAAAGGAAGAAACGGCAGCACGGAGTATCTTGCTGACTGTTGGACTAAGGTCCCTGGTGTGCATGTCCCACAGGAAAGATGAATGTGCATCGTCTCTGTTGGGAACTGAAGAGGCTTAGTATGGTTTGCAAAGTTGCATATGGACTTTGCTGGTCTGTAGTGGCTGTGAGTAGAACAAGCAGCTGCTTCTTAACTTGAGAAAATACTGTGATGATGAGACATTATGTAGGCTGCGCACCATCATAGCTGCTGTATGATGTGCTTCGTGTATTCCTCTGAGATAAAGGAACCCAGAAACCTTGTGGCATTAAAGGAGTGGATGTGTATTAGTATGTGTTTTAAGCTGCCTGTGCAGAGAACAACACAGATAAGGTTGCAAAGGGGAATGTTCCAGCCTTAATTACAAAGATGCCAGATCCAGAAAGGGAGAGTGGTGTATTAGTCATTGTATTCTCTCTGCGGGGCCCTCCTCTTAGTTGCTGGTTTGGACAGGTACTGCCCTAATGTGTGGCACTTCCTTTGTTGTGGGATCAGATAGGAGATTCTCTAACCATTGAGTTCATTTGCACCTCCACACCCCCACTAGATCTTCCTGACCAGTTCTGCTTACTTTCTCATTTGGGAAGATAGGAAATAAATTGTCTTTTCTATCACTGTAGCAAAGCTTACTTACTTAGACAAAGAATGGCAGTATGATTTTATGGCTGGGAGTTGTTTCTGTCACAGAAACCGTGGATTAACATAAAGATAAGTGTGGGTTGCTCGGGATGCTTTTGCATGCATTTCTCCCAACCTTTGGGGTCATAAAAACTGTTTTGCCTGAAGACTTCATACTCTCATCACAGTTGAATACAGCTCTGAGCCTCATGGCAAGTAATCAACCTCAGCCAGAGCTGAGGTTTCATTGTAGTTTTGGATTCCATGTAGAGTCCCTTTCAATGGCTAGTTTTTGGTTTTTGCATGTGCACATTTTTACAGTGTAATTCCAAGATCGGCATTATCGGACAGGCAGCTCCTTATTCTGTAAAGAATCAGGGTTCCCGTTGCATCTGACTTCTGGCGTGGAGGGTTACTTCCCTGATCTCTGCTACATATGTCCCTCTTCGTGCCAGCTGTGACTTTAGAGGAACACATTCATTTTATTATTATAATTTCAGTCATTACCTTTTCTTTAGGGTAAGTGTTTAGTTTTCTATTAATAGAGATAAACTATTTAAGACATGAATGTGTATCAACTTAAAATAATAGCACATGGAGTATCTGGATCTAGCAAATAATTTTAGGGTGTTATGCAAATTCATGATGCTTCTATTGTCAGTTTTTCTTCCCTTCTAAATTGTAAAGTTGGACCTGGCAGGACCAGAGAGATTGCCATTCAACATGTTACAGTTGTCCTAGAGCAGGTGTCCCCAGACTGTGACCCGCCTAGGACATTTATCCAGCCCACTGGGTGTTTTTGCCGCTGCTGCCTGTCCTGCTTAGTAGTTGACTCGTCCCAGGGCCCGCAGTATGACCCTCCAGTGGTCTGAGGGACAGTGAACTGGCTCCTTGTTTAAAAAGTTTGAGGACCCTGTCCTAGAGTCTTTGGGAAAGTTTGCTACATTTGTGTGTGCATACAGTATGTGAGTGTCATTTGGTGGTGTCATTTGGGTCCCTGGTGCCTGTAAGAGTGTCCGGTACATACATAGTTGGATGAATGAACCCAGGTAGTTACGGCTAATGCTTTCTCGGCTAATGCTTTCTCGTCTGACTTCTCTGGTCCTCTCCCTTTGTTTTTCACCCCAGTCCCTACCAGTTCACTTTGAAGTTTCGTTTCTTAATTTAATATGCTGGTATAGGAGCCGATTGCTTTTTATTCTGTTTGTGTATCCTAAAGCTGAATCATGGCAAATGCAAACTCAGTGGGCCAACCTCATGCTAATTGGGTCATGGAACAAAATTGGACTCCCCAGCTAAATGATAGCCTACAGGGAATCCCTTTAGGGTCTTTCCAAAATAGACCTGAGCTATGTTTGGCTTGTGAAGATCAAGAACTGGTCGAGGGAGGGAAAATAATGGGAAAGAGGGCTTGTCTGTGTACATGATTCATAGAGAAGAATCCAATTTTATAGAAACCACAGCCTAAATTAGAGAAAGCAAGCTTTTGGATTAAAATGATTTCTGTTGTGGTTGTAACATACCGCAGTTTGATTTTTGTCCAGATGAAAACATTTGGTTTGCACTTCAGTAAATATTGTGGAGACATTGCCAGCTAATTCTGAAAAGTAATGAAATACGGCTTTGGCAAAGAGCAGATGCATTCCGTACTCCCGATTCCTCTTATCTGATCCAAGTTCAGATTTTTTTTTCACATTTGCTAATGCAGTTGAATAATCGGGAGAGAAAATCTGTCTGTAATTTTAAAAGGAAACTCTATATACTAAATATGATTTTATAATTACCATGTATAAAGTCTCCCTTCCTCCACCCAAGAAAACCCACACAATTCTCAACCCTCTCAAATGTGAACCTTGGTTATTTCTCTGAAACCACAGAGTTTGTGAAGGAGAGATGTGATGGCTTGCATGTGATTAGTCAGCCGCTCTCACTTGCTAATTAGTGTGAATGGGGCTTGTGTCTTAATGGAGAGTCTACCCCTGAGAACATGAGTTCATGATTCTTACTGTGGGGTCCTCCAGGCCTTTCTCAACCTCCCTTGTTTTCACTATCCTAGTTGACCCCCTGCTTTGGGGAGGGGAAGGTCTCTTCTTAGGAAGCATTTACAGGTTGTGAATCAGCTGTCTTCAGATCTCTCTTCCTGAAGCTCCATTCCCATTTTCATGAATGCTGAACCCACAATGAGCTTTTCAGAAGTTTGCCTCATTTGACATTTGGTGGAGAAAAGTTCCCCTAATAAATTTTCTGGAAGCTGACCCCGTATTTGCCAGGATCTGTAAGTTACCAGGTATTTTTTAATGGAAAACACTGTTCTCTTTTCAAATACATCTACTTCGACTTTCCTTGACTCAGCACAATATAATTATATAATGTGTCCATTTACCTAATTTATACTGAGAAATATGGGTTAATTTTCCCCAGTAATAAATAGTTCAGACTGGTGTTTGCATTGAGGGTTTTTTGTAGCTACCCGATTCTTCCTCCTCTATACTTGTAAATTAAGCAATTAAGCTGGTATCCAGGTAAGAAGAAATAACTACTTCTGAACAAATGTTTTCAGTGCTCTTTCCTTTTTACTTTATTTTGTGTAGTTGAGGTTGTTGTTTAGCTTTTTTAAATTATTAGCCTATAATGTTCAGTGTTTTTCTGTCATCTTGATTATTTTTCACTTTGGCATGAAATGTGAGACGATCTTACTGGTTTTGTTTCATTTGGAACAAACAGAGAAACCACTTTTTGTTTCATTTTTGCCAGTGCCGAGTTTTCCCTGGTCTGGAAGGTTGGCCTTTCCATTGCTTCGCAGCCCAGCTCCCAGCAGTGTTCCTAGTGAGATTTACTGCAGCCACGTGGTGACGCGGCGTTGGCATATACAGCCCCAGCCTCTGTTGGAGTGACTCTTTTGTACTTCAGTGTGACTGCCAGGTTAATGAGATAATTGGCATGAGTGTGCCCAGACAGGGTCTAGAGGCCTCTCCCTTCTAGGGGTGATACTTATCACTTACGCGGGCTTTGCTCAGTGGGCACTTCACAGATCCATGTGGCTTCTTGGAGGAAGATGCCTGTTACAGGCAGGCCATATCCAGGCTCCGGGGGACAGTGTTGCCCCTGAGGGGTACCTGCCAGAGAGGAGAACGGTTGCTAGCTTCACATCTGAACCAAGGACACCTTCTTGCCTCTGGTGGTAGTTAACTGACCCCGTACCCGGAGTTCATTATTACCAAGCTTCAATCCTTTTCTTCCACTCTCCCTTCTCCTAGAAGTTTTCCTTCCCTTAATCATACTACCTCTCCCTATCTGCTTTAACAACCTGTTCTTTGTGGATGATTCACCTTTATTTTTTAAATTAATTTTCTGAGATAGACTCTTCCAATTTTATGAATTTTATAAACAGTCACAGAAAACAAATCACTTGCCTAATTTCACAGCTGTTAGTTGATGGGATTGGAATTTAATACCAGACTTTAGTCCCCAAACCCATTTTCTTTTTCTTTCTTTTCTTTTTTTGAGACAGTGTCTCACTCTGTTGCCCAGGCTCAAGTGTGTGGCATCAGTCTAGCTTACTGTGACCTCAAACTCCTTAGCTGAAATGAGCCTCCTTTCTCAGACTTGGTATTATTAGAGGTTTTATTTTGAGAACGAGTCCTTCACACGATCCCACACTCCTCATTTGTCCTCGGCCTCCTGTCTTCCATTCCTTTTGTTTTTAGCAGCACAGCAGGCCACATCTGATTCTATTTGCTGAGGTGATGTAATATTAAATCCATTCCTTAGTTTTTTTTTGTTTTTTTTTTTTTTTTTGGCTTTGGTTGATATCATTGAAACCTGGATGCCTAACTGAACATCTACGCGTTTTCTTCAATTGTTTTGTTGTTGTTAATTGGTTTTGTTTTGTTTTTCTTTCTTTCTTTTTTTTTTAATGGAGACAGAGTCTCACTTTGTCACTCTGGGGTAGAGTGCTGCGGCATCACAGCTCATAGTAGCCTCGAACTCCTGAGCTTAAGTGATCTTCTTGCCTCAGCCTCCCAAGTAGCTCGGATTCCCAGCAGCTACCACAATGGGTGGCTGCTTTCGGAAACAGGGTCTCACTCCTGCTCACGCTGGTCTCGAACTTGTGAGCTCAAGCAATCCACCTATCTCAGCCTCCCAGAGTGCTAGGATTAGCACTGCGCCTGGCCCCCCAATCCATTTTAGTTACCTGAAACATAAGTTTTTACCCCATCATTTTGAGTGCAAGGAATATGATAGTTGCTTCATGCTTCTCTAAGGTTTGAGTTTTTAAAAATCCCCAACAGATTCTATAAGTGGAAGGTAATTCCCTTATCTCTCATATGCTTATGATTATCTTTGAATCATAGATTTTTGAGACAAGAGTCCTGCTCTATGGCTCCAGCTGGCGTGCTACGGCATCATCATAGCTCACTGGATACTCAAACTCCTGGGCTGCAGCCATTCTTCTACCTCAGCCTCCTGGCTAATTTTTCTATTTTTTGTAGAGGCAGGTCTTGCTCTTGCTCAGGCTGGTCTTGAACTATTGACCTCAAGTGATCCTCCTGCCTCAGTTTCCAAGAGTGCTAGAATTACAGCTGTGAGCCACTATGCCTGGTCAGGCAGGCTGTTCCTTAAGGAAAGTCAACATGGATGTTTTGATGTGTAAGGAACTGTTTAACTTACTCTCTTTACAGAAGAGGGAAATTGAATAGCAGAGCTTAGGACTCCCAAGTTCTCTGTGTAATCTGACTGGTTGCATGTGGTACCTTATGTTACATCATGTTATGTACTTGTGTGAGTTGGATCTACCAGTCTTGGTGTATGTGGCTGGCGCCAGAACCACTGTGCTACGGGGTGCCGAGCCTGAATTTCACATTTATTAATTATTATGCAGTGTAATACTAGCTGTCTCAAAAGTACTTGATGGGAAAGAAGTTTGAAAGGGATCATTTTGGGGTTTTAGTAACCTCTGGTCCCAGACAATACACCATGACACTTCACTTCAGTCTGAATTGACTTTGTTTGATGCAGAAGACCTATATTGCTTCTTTATAATACTGAGCTTATTGTTGTGTTAGCAATTTAAAATTCATAATGAAAGGGTGAGGATGTGGGTTCTTCTATTTTTTTTTTAATTTTATTTTACAGTTTTAGTTAGTGTCAATTAGGAATTTATTTTGGTAATTTACTTTCTGTTAATCTGATTGTAACATCAAAGTAGCTTCTGAATACATTGGAATTTTCAAGAATCCATATCATTCATTCATTTCTTATGATCACAAAATAGTTATTTCATATAAGGAAATGTAATATTCTGTTTTTACTACTTCTCTCTGATAGTGTTTGCTTTCACTTTTTAAAGTCTAATGATTTAAATTATAATCTAAAGTAGTAGTCTCTCTTCCTCAATAGTGTGGATAGGATAGGTATTTTCATTTCGCTTACCTTTTCTTGTTGAATTCATTAACTAGTCAGGTGATATTTTCAGAATTTTGGTGAATGGCGTCACCCCCCTGATGGGGAATTTTGTTTGCAATCTGTGAGAAGGAAGTTCTACAAATGAAGTTCTACTTCCAGGGGTGTTTGAAAAGAGATTTAAAATGGCTGTGGAGGGCAGCGCCTGTGGCTCAAAGGAGTACGGCACCAGCCCCATATACCGGAGGTGGCGGGTTCAAACCCAGCCCTGGCTAAAAACTGCAAAAAAATGGCTGTGGAGATGAAGAGTTCTCTGTGTTATCTCTTTGGCAGTGAGAATTTAGTTTTCGACATTCATGAATGTCTTCATTGTGGTTTTCCCTTTAGAAGAGGTGAGGGCCAAGGCTTGTGTTTCTGAGCTACTTTTTGTCACCCACCAGGTTCTCCTGCGCTGCCCAACAGCATGGTATATTTTGGAAGCTCTCAGGATGAGGAGGACGTTGAGGAGGAAGATGAGGAAACAGAAGACGTCAAAACAGCCACCAACAATGCTTCATCTTCATGCCAGTCAACCCCCAGGAAAGGAAAAACCCATAAACACGCTCACAACGGGCATGGTAGGTCCACCATTGAACTTGGGTAAAGAACAATAATATCCAGAACTTGGATGAGAGAGCTAGAAGAGGGCCTGTGTTAAGAGCAGAGTAACCCAAACACTCTGGAAGGCTGAGGCAGGTGGATCTCTTGAGCTCAGGAGTTTGAGACCAGCCAGAGCAAGAGCAAGACTCCATCTTTAAAAATAGCCAGGTGTTGTGGTGGGCTCCTGTGGTCCCAGCTACTCAGGAGGCTGAGGCAAGAGAATCAATCGCTTGAGCCCAAGAGTTTGAGGTTGCTGTGAGCTCCAGCACCATGGCACTCTACCGAGGGCGACAACTCAGAGAAGAAATGAAGGGTGCTTTGCTAAGTGCCAGCCAGTTTAAGGGCAGAGTGGCTTTTAGTACAACACCCAGGCTGTTCTACGCAATTAGATTATTATTATTATTATTATTATTTTTTTGTTTTTACGCAATTAGATTATTAAAATGCATATACCTATTGGTTGAGAGTGATGGTGCACCCTGTAGCTCCACCACTTTGGGAGGCTGAGGAGAGAGTATTCTTGAAGCCAGGAATTTGAAATCAGCCTGAGCAACACAGCCAGACCCCTTATTTAAAAACAAAATTTAAAAATTAGCTCAGTGTGTGTGGTGGTATGCATTTGTAGTCCCAGCTGCTCAGGAGGCTGAGGTGGGAAGATTGCTTGAGCCCTGGAGCTGTGATCACACAAATGCACTCCATCCTGGATAACAGAACAAGATCTTATCTCAATTAAAAAAAAAAAGAAAAAGAATATAGATATTCTTAGGTTGTAGAAAGGATGATAAATTCCATACGAGCTGCAGGTAATGTGAATCAGAAGAGGGAGAAAACTTCATATGCCTGCGATGGGCAAAAAGGTTTGATGAAACATTATTGTGGTCCACTTTTAATTATTAGTTTAGCAGGTAGATATAGTGTAAACAGGAAACTATTATTCCTCATGGAATTAGGAAAATGCATGTATATGATGAAGTAGATTGATTTTCTATTGAGTGTTATGGTGTGGAGGCGGAGGAGGAGAGAAGATTGGGTGTCAGAGCAAGGGAACTTATTTTATTTAAATAAATTGGCTAAAGAAAGTACCTCCTGAATTTTCAGCAGAGTTGTGGTCCAAAAAGTTAGACCTGGCAGGGATGATCAGGTTTTTTTTGAAGGTAGGGGATTATAAGAAGAGGAAGTGCCTTGAGAGGTTGTAATTGTAGGCCAAAGGTGACAAGAACTAGAAGTTGATCCTACAGTAAATATATAGGAGTGTGTCATACCCTGTATAAAAAAGGAGAGTGTGCAAAGGCAGCTTTGGAGAGGGCCTTGTAATTCAGGGGTGTCCAACATTTTTTTTCTCTGCTGCACATTGGAAAAATAGGAGTTGCTTTGGGTAACACATCATATTTACAAAACACCAGTAAAAGCTGATTAGCAAATAATAATAATAATAATACGTGCATACTTTTTGTGGTATCGAATACCACAGATAAGTGAATAAAAGATCTCACAAAATGAGCATGCTGGTCTTGGGCCACAGGTTGGACACCCCTGCTGTATAACTTATTGAAACACCATAGGCAGGGGGAAAGGGAGTAAGGAAAAGAGGCGACAAGGAGAGAGTAGCAAAGAGGATGGGGACCAGAAGATGCTATGGCTGTGTTCTATTGAGCTCCTACCAGCTACTCTGTTTAGACATGCTGTATTATTGTGGACTCACAAAGACCCTATGAGATAGAGGCTCTGTTGCAAGTGGTAGACCCAACGACTGAGGCAAAGGAACGTTTCTCAGTGCCTGTACCAGTGCTAGCATTGGCCTTTGTGTAATCCACAGGAAATAGAGGCTCAGGACAAGTGTAGCTTAGACATGATGGCTGTGTGTACCTGCCTTTCCTTGTTGCTGGCATTTTCTACTTAAATGTTTCTTCATCTGTCCTGCAGCTTTTGGCTGTTTTTAGTTTAGGTGAAATGAAGAGGTATAAGACCTGACCCCTTATAATCACTTGTTTAATTGCGGAGATGGAGCTACTACAAAATGGAAACTAAATTTTAACCACTCAGGAAAAAAGTTACTACCTGTTGAAGCGTCATCATCAGGGAATCTTGATGGTTGAAAGAGAGGTGTGCATATACTTTGGAGTGCGGATGTGCAGATGAACTTTCTAGGGAAGAAAAACAGTGTAAATGGTGGAATGCAGAATATAGTTTGTGGGAGGGTGGCATGTTGTCCATCCAGCATGAAGGGGACGTGCTTGGGTGACCTGGAAGGACAGGAGACAGTCAGTAGCACAGACTCTGCTAGGTAGGTGGATGAAGTCTAACTCAGAGAATAGGGAACTGTTGGTGATATTAGATATGGGAAGAAGATGAAATGAGACAAGTTCTGAGAGATTCCCCAGTTCTGTCTGAATTAATAGGAAAAATGATTGGTTGGTTTTTCCCCCGTCTTTTTTGAGTCTGATTGGGCTAGTGAATTCATTCATCATGTTGATTAGTTGAATGGAATCCCACACGTACTTATGCAGCTGTGGTTGAGTTCTCAACATCTTTCTTTCTCTAATTATTTGAGCTTAATGAAGAGACTTTAGCTTCACTGGATGATTTTCTTATAGATTCATCTTCTGATTGTATGACTGGATACTGCTGCTCACACCTGTAGTCATAGCACTCTGGGAAGCTGAGATGGAGGATTATTTGAGCTCAGGAGTTCAAGACCTGGTTTTCATTCTGCTTTGCTAAAAATAGAAAGATTAGCTGGACACTGTGGCAAGTGCCTGTACTCACAACTACTCAGCAGACTGAGTCAGGAGGGTGGCTTGAACCCTGGAGTTTGAGGTTACTGTGAGCTAGGCTGAGGCCATAGTACTCTAGCCAGGGCAACAGAATGTTTCCCCCCCACCCTAACCCCCGCCCCCCCCCCCCCCAAAAAAAAAAGACTTATGTGGCATCATGTACCTGTAGTCTCAGCTACTTGGGAGGCAGAGGTGGGAGGATAGCTTGAGCCCAGGAATTTGAAGTTTTGGTGGGCCAGTATGATGCCACTGCACTGTAGTCCAAGTGACAGAGTGTTTCCCCCCATAAAGAACACTTGTGATGTTAAAAATTTTTATTATCTGTTTACATGAATCTTTAGTTCCCCTTTTACACGAGCTGCAGGGTAAAGGGGCAGTGAGTGGCAGTACAGGAGTACATAAGGAGGGTGAGGTGACCAAATTGTCTGAATTCTCCTAATTCTCACCAAAGAGAAGAGGGTAGCGATTCTGCATTGGCCCCTGTTGTTGTCATAAGGCATCGAGGAAAGTGTGACTTTTATAACTGTAGGTGCGTGTCTGTATAGGTGCGTTTATACATAGATACCTTGCCAATTTGGGGAAGCTTTATGGAATTTTACTATTTTAAAGAGTTAATGTTTATGGGCGAACAATAGTATGGTGCTTAGAAAGGGGTTAAATTTTTTACTTTGGGGATTTGCTTGTTAACTGAGAGGTTTCCATACTGTTTGGTGGTTTTCTGTACTTAGAATTTTAATGTCTCCTGCCTGGTAGGATAGTGTGGGTCTCTAGTTACAGAGTGGGAGGGGGCTAGGTAAAAAGGGGGGTGGTCCCAGGTGCACAGGCGCCCCCCTTCTGCTGCCTTCCTCCCTGCTGTACTCTCTCACACCCTAGAGTCACAGCATATAAGACCCAGGAGTGGCAGGAAGCATACCCAGAGCAGCTGGGCTTAGCAGGGGACTCACTGAACTCATGCTTTAACCTTTCTGTGTTTTTCTGAGTCTTGTAGGCACCACAACTGGAAGGCTCTCGTATAGTCCTTATCCCTTACACATCTAGTGACTGCTTTCAGGTCCTATTTATTTATTTCTCTTTTTAAAATTGTATTCCGCTGTTGTGTACCAGTACTGTACTCTCCAGTACATCTGCTTTATTTTAATTCCTAGCAAGGTGAAGCCCTTGCCTCTTTGGCAGCTAGAGTGACTGGCTTATACCTTTAGATAGATTGAGGTCATGTGTGACTAGTCTCTGCTTTCTTGTTTATGTCAGTATTTCAGCTGGGAAGGGCCTGCCCCTCTTTTCAGAGGGCTCCCTTTATATTCAGCTCTAGCACAGTCCAGAAACTTATTGCTGTGAGAACTGTCCAGATGGCTGTGCAGTGTCTCTCTGTTTGCCCAAACCTGCACCTTTGTTCCGGGGGTCAGTGGTAGCCTAAGCGATCAATCCTTGTTGCTGTTTGGGTCTCTTCCAGGTTCCAGTCTGGCCTGCCACCCCATGCTATTATCCAAAGTCCCAGCCGCATCCCTGTAAAGGCTGTCATTGGGCGGTAGGCCTGCCAGTGCCCACACCACGCACCCACTCTCTGCATTTCCCTCCAGAATGTAGTTGATCTCTTCAGCCTCAGAAGTTTGAATCGTATTTTGTATGAGTTTTTCTTGTTTTTCCTGTGGCTAGGCATGAATACCTTTCACTCCTTTGATACCTTAGAACCTGGTCAGTAAAACCCACACCCTATGGGATGTTCAAAAGACCAAACAAGTGAAATAGTCATAAGCACCAAACCAACTCCGCTATATTTTTTTTTCCTGCAAAATTATTTTGTGAGTTTTTAGCAAATGCTAATGCTTGTGTTAGGAAATATTTTGTATTTATGTGTTCCTGAAATTGCTGTATTTATGGCAGATTTGGGAGGGGACTCTGGAAGTCATTTCACTGGAAAAAGTGTTGGCATGTAATTATAGATTCTTTGAGGACAGGATTTTGCCACATTAACCGTTTATGAAGTTGATTTTTCTTTCAGATCTAACATTAGTCCAACTTCTGTGTGTGTGAGACATATGGGTAAGACCCTGTGCTGGTTTAGGTGCTTTGGGAGAGAGAGTGCGGGTGAACAAGGCACGTAGGGTCCACCCTCCAGGAATTAACGGTATAGAATGTTCCCTGGCCCATCTGTGTTCCTCCTGATCACACGGGCTTGAATGCCTCATTCGTCTTTGTCACCCCCTTGTTACTTTGTGTTTCTCACATACTGTCCTCCTGTCCTTTGTCTCCTTGTCTGTGCCCTTGTGTCCTACCACTTGTGACAAAATACAAGGTCCATAAAGCACGGGTGTCCCCTCTCACCCATGCTTTATGGACCTTGATCTGAAGGGGCTGTTGGCTGTAAGCAGCTTAGATTCTCCAGTTTGGGCTCCATTAAAAATGGCATTTGGTAGTGGTTGTGTATGGTTATAGGTTTTGTGGATTCTGCACCCCTCTCCCCTTCCAGGCATCTGAGTACCAGGTCTTTTAAAAAAATTGTCTGAAAAGAAAATATGACCCAAGTCTTCAGTGTTAGTCATTTAATGCCAAGATCACCAAGTTCTTTCTCTCCACCTGCTTTTTCTTTCTTACCGAAGAGAAGGACACAAGTTACTGAAGGGGCATTTACAGTTTTGCCCTTGCCAAAAATGGCAGATTGCAGCCAAGGGCCAAGGTTCTGAAACGCCTCCTTCAATGCTCTGGCCCGAACCATTTCACTCTGTGATGGGTATTGCCTGTGCTTTGAGGGTGAAGTTGCCACCCTTGTGCCTGGTAGACAGTGGCAGGAAGCCAACTCCACAAACCACTGCCTGGGACACGCAGCTCTGCTGATGTCTGCAGTTGCGCTGTTGCCACACAGCTTTAATGTGCTTGGAAGCCAAATAGTAGCAGTCCACAGGATGGCAGTGCTTTCTCAGGAAGCCAGTGGAGGTCATGGAGTGAAGCCAGCTTAGAAATGTACTGGCCACTTGGAATATTCCTCCAATTTCAGATCACCCAGCAATACATGATGGTTTTCTTGAACAGAGAAGTCAGCTTTGAAGAAGGCCAATATTTTGCCTCAGAAAAATACTGAATTCTCAGTACCTGGATAGAATGCTTCCTTACCCTGTTTATTTTTTATCCATTTTTATATTAAGGTAGATGACAAGGAAAGGAACCAATGTCAGCAATTATTAAAGCAGTTACTAGTGCAAGTACTAATGGTACTTGGGGGTATGTCCCAGGCAATAGTTAGCAGGTGAGTATAATGTTATTTCCAAAGTCACTATTTTCTTTCTTTCTTTCTTTCTTTTTTTTTTAAGAGACAGAGTTTCACTTTATTGCCCTCAGTAGAGTGCTGTAGCATCACAGCTCACAGCAACCTCCAACTCCTGGGCTTAGGCGATTCTCTTGCCTCCCGAGTAACTGGGCCTACAGGCACCTGCCACAGTGCCCAGCTATTTTTTGTTACAGTTTGGTCAAGGCTGGGTTCGAACCCACGACCCTTGGTATATGGGGCCAGCGCCCTACCCACTGAGCCACAGGCACTGCCCATGAAGTCACTATTATCAACAGTAGAAAAGGAAGTTACTAGCATTAGAAGGTTATTCAAAATTTATACAACTAAAATGTATTCTATATATATAACCATCAGTTACATGCTTCAGGAAATGTAGTATACTTTAAAAAGTATAAACACTGGAATATTCTTAAGTTCAGCGTTGCCCTTTTCCCGACCATTCATAGATAACTAAAATTACACTGCAGGAACAATTTTCTCAGCATACAGTTTGGTCTTTTTGTCTGTTCAGGTTCTAGGAGTATCTTTACTATCACATTTACCAGGAACTTAGTCTCATTCCCCCCCCACTTATTAATCAGTGAAGTAGCTGTGTAGCTGTGTCTTCATGGGTAAGGAATTATTTATTTAGCTTCTGTAATTTTTTTTTTTTTGGTCTTTTTTTTAAAGACTTGGCCTCGCTGTGTTGCCTCGGCTGTCACACATAGGGGTGATTACAGTGCACTGTAGCCTTCAGTTCCCGGGGTTCAAGTGATCCTGCGCCTCAGCCTCAGTTGTTGGGAGTGTAGGTAGCCCACCATACCTAGCTCATTTTTCTGTTTTTAGCAGAGACGGGGGTCTTGTTTTTTTGTTTAGGCTGGTCACAAATTCAAGTCACCCTCCCAGAGTACTAGTATTACCCGCTGAGCCATTGTGCCCCTACTGCTTCTGATTCTTAATTTTCTCTTCTGTGAAATGAGCAGCAAGATGGAATAGATTCACAGTTGTTTTGATTGATTGATTGATATCCCAGCATAAAGAGCTAATTATGGCTGATGTCGCCTGCATAGAAGGCGTACCATTCAGATCTCTCCGGGTGAATGATGGTGACTGCCGTGCATTCAGGGAGATGACTTTTTCTAGATCGCTTTCTGAGCTGAGTGAAAGTTCTGAGTAAAGACCTGTCTTGGTAATTCACTCTTCTTTACTTGATACAGTAGTGCCTTTTTCCAATCAAAACATTCGTGTCCCATCCTGTTCTCAACTGTTTCACATTCCTGTCTGTGATATTCTTCTTAATTTCTCTTATAACCTTAGGAAAATGGGTCTACTGTTGTGTCCTCTGTTTAAAGTATGAATTGCCAAATGTCAGCAGTGAACCCCAGGATGCTAGTGGTTTACACAAGAATCCACAGAGTGGTCAGACTCTGATCGCTGAGAAGTCTTGTTTTCTTTTTTTTTTTTGAGATAGAGTCTCACTGTGTTGCCCTCAGTAGAGTGCGTGGCATCACAGCTCACAGCAACCTCCAACTCTTAGGCTTAAGTGATCCTCTTGCCTCAGCCACCTAAGTATCTGGGACTACAGGCACCCACCACAGTACCAGGCTATTTTTTTGTTGTTGTTTTTATAGTTGTCGTTGTTTAACAGGTCTGGGCTGGGTTCGAACAGACCAGCCCCTGTGTATGTGGCCAGCGCCTACCCACTGAGCTATAGGCCTGAGCCAGAGGTCTTGTAGTAAATGCAGATCAAATGTTGACAGCCTTTGTCATGGCATTTAAAAGTTGTCTTTCCTGCTAACTTGTATTTAGGCCCATTTCATTATAAATTTAGAGCAGAATTCTTACAAATTCCTTGGAATGGGATTTTATTATAAATGTGCTGATCAGTTCAAACAGATATTTGTTTGAAAGTGGTAATATAATAAAATGAAACAGATTCCTACAGAGGGTTCATTTGCAATAAAAAGTTGTCTATGGGAGCACAGAAGGTATCCAGTCTGTTGGGTCACTAGTTTTATCTTTAAGGAAACTGGATGAGTGGTTAGTGATTATGTATGTCAGAAAATGCTAGGCCCTGGGGTTACCTAGGTCCTGGGGTTGCTCCTGGCAGTTTCATGGTACCTGGTGTGGCCTGAGGGGTGGGTTATTCTGAGGTCCTCAGAGTGTTGCTTTGGGTTGGGGTTCAGAGCATTGCTAACATCTTCTGAGAGCTCCTTCAGAGCTCTGAGCTTGATGAGATTCTCCAGGCCCACTGGCATTCCTGCCGAATAAACAGCAGGCAGGTAGGTGTAAGGGGGTGCCTAAACCATGCAGGTGAGCAGCTGGGGTTGCCGCTTCCCAGAATGTATTAACAGGCCCTACTGTGTTGCACCTGCTACCTTAGGAAGCCATAATGCTCTGCCCTGCTCCCTGTGCTCCTCTTTACCCCCACTCGATTCCCTGATTTTAGAGAGCTCTCAGTGTATATGTCAGAACACCAGCAGTACCTTAGATGAACATAAGGTGTCTGCATGCGCTGAAAGAAGGTCAGGCATAGTTTGTGGATATGGTTAGGACTCTCCCTTCCCTCTCCATGCTTCAGTTTTACTCTTTCACTTTCCAAAACTTAAAATGTAGAGACAGATGATCTCCATTTCCTCTTTGCTCTTTGACTTGGGTGAAGAAGGTGCATCCTGTTGGATGACCCTAATGAGTGGTCAGGCAGCTGTTCAGAATTGCTGGGCCTTTCACAAGAGGGAAGAGAGGGCTGCCTTTCTGTGATTTCTCCATTATGGGATATTTTTTCTATCAAGTCTGTGCTCCTCTATTTTGTATGCTTGAGTTGCTGAGACATGTGAGGAAATCCAGCAACATCTGTGTCCTCCCCAGGGAGATCACCCCTAGTGACATGTGGGGAAATGAACACACAGAAAACAAAGTGTGGAAAACTAATACTTTATTACTGGGGTAGGCTCAGTCAAAATTGTGATTAGGCTGCATGTCGAGGAGAATGGTTTTCTTTCAGCTGTGCTATTTTGAAGAACCCAGATTGCCAGTGGTATCCTGCTTTATCTTCTCTACAAACAGGACAGGAGTGTGTCCCAGGGATTGGCGCCAGGACACCTGTCCTCATGGAAGGAGAGAGCACACACCTTTTGCCCCCCACCATCCTCCTTGTGCCATAGTCAGTGTCTACACCGGCCTGTCAGCAACAGCACTCTCCTTCCTTGGAGCAGGAGCCCTGACCCCAGTAGTCTCCTGCCACAGCCTGGCGTGTCCCCAGGCAGATGTTTTGTTTTGCAAACATTACACAGGATTCTACAGTTCTCATTTATAATCTACTGAACATCCTAATGGAAATGGATTTGTTTATTAAAATACATAATCTGAAGTGACTTGGACAGCACCATGTGAGCTTTTAACCTTGGATTAACACTCAAGGGTTACAATAACAGTGCTTCCAGCAACTTACTATTTAAATAGCTCATCAGAGTTTCCACAATACTCTTACATATACAGACCCTCAAATGATCCTAACAATAGAGCCCTTAGGTAATCACTGTTTGGAAACAAAACAGCACAATCAAAACACTGTGTTGTGGGTGTTTATATTACAAGTTGATACTTGAAATGTCTTGTTTTTTAAAATTGCTCATAATTGGTATTTTTTTCCACTGGGTTAAGTGAGGTAGACTTAGAGAAATTATTAAATGGGTTGGGAATGAATTTGACTTTGGCTTTCCTGAATCCTTTGCAGAAGAGAACTTGGTGAAGGTTTGTTGCTTAAGTCAGCCACATAGTGTAAGTTCTTAAAAAGAATTCTTTTCTTTCACTTAGGAAAAAAAGTGAAGGAAAAGGAAAGACTATTGTTCCTTTTGTACGCATCTTTTTCTGAAGGGGGATATTTCTCAGAAGACTTTTTAAACAACATGTCATTGGACTCCCAGCTGGAATGATTTAATTGCTTTTGGATTCACACCGGGGGCATGTTGTGTAAGGGCCAAAAAGTAATCATTTGGATGAATTTATCACATTTCTGCTCGGTGGTTGCCTGTGAGGTACGCTGAGCCCTCTCTTTGTCTAGGGCAGCGGGGTTGTGTGCTGCTGGGTCAGTGAGGACAGACACTCTCACGTGCTTTTTTCTCTACTTAACTTTTTCAGGGGATAGCCTCTTCTCATTTTAACCTTGAACTACTCCTTTTTTCCTGATGAGTCAAGTGAATATTCTGCACAGTTAGAGTATGAACTGGTAGCTTATTTTTTTAAAGTGGTAGTGTCTGCAGGGTTGGGTTAATACATATGTGTTCCTAGCCAGCCCCCTTCCTCATTTGGGGAAGTGCTGTTTGTCAGAGGGTACTTGGCAGAATGATTCAGGACACAGTTGAGGCCCTGAACCACTTAAGCTGTAATCTCGCTATGCTGAGATCATAGGCATGCCTGATGGGCTTTGGTAAGACTTACATGAGTGGTGTATGTTCATGGTAGGGAGCAGCGTATTGCTTATTACTGTAACAACCCAACATTTGATTGAGAAGATGTGGAAGCCTAAAACAACCTTATAATTGCTGAGAAAATTTCAGAAAGTTCATATGTCTCAAGTGCCTGCCACATGAGAGCTGTCAAAGAGTCTACTATTGCCACTGAATGTTGTGACAATATCACCTGTCCAGAACTGTTTTGTGAGCCATTTCAATGTTGTAGTAGTTCTGCAGTAGTAATTCTCGTCTGTCAGTATAATCATCTATTCCCAGCTTCTTCTCACTTTACAGTATTTATTCCACAGGTCCAGGTAGGACCTCAGGGATATCACTTAGGACAGCTGGCCCAGGCCCCACCTCCCACCTCCATAGCCACATGTGTGACCACTGGCTAGGAGGCGCTGGCCTCGGGGTGGAAGAGAAGCTCCTGGCTGTGGGTCCGTCTTCTACTCAGGTGTAAATAGGTTGGTTGGTCCCTTATCTTCTTCAAGCTTTAGCTTCCTCTGTGTAAAATGCCAGTATAACACCTGATTCAAAAAGCCATTTGGGGTGGGAGATAAGATGAGGCTGGGGGTCAGTGCTAATAGGTGTGGGTTTTTTCAAAACTATTCCATACATGGTTTAAACTTTACATTGTGGTGAACGTTGCATCTGTAAATATGTCTGCTAAAATCCGTAGAATCCTTCCCTTAGCATGGGTGATTACATGCCGTGGGAATTGTAGCTTATTAAAAGATGTAAAGCAAACATCCATGGGGACTTAGTGAGGTGCCAGATACATAGGACAGTGCCTGGCACTCGGTGAGTTCTCCGAACAGTGGAAAGTGGCTGCTCTTCCTGTCACTCACTGCCCTTGTGCCCAGGTCTCTCTCCTTAAGAGCTGTAAAGCCCCTGCAGTTTGTTCTTCCATTAATGCTTGTCCTGTTCCTAGTGTAACCTGTGGTTCTGTGCGACTTGCTTCTTGCTGGTGATAGAGCATGAGAACCTCCCAAGCCCACTGCCCATTGCCCCCAAAGGCCACTTTTTCCGACATTCTTCCCATGGCCCCCCTCTGGCACACTGGAGAATGCAAATGCCTTAGAACCAACGGATACAGGCAGGCCGGTGGTCATCATCAGTCCTGTGGGGGCCACGTGGGCCAAGCAACAATTTTTCAATGACAAAAGCTGTTAATCTTGATTTATGGTCTTTCTGCTGTCCTGACCTGCATAGTCTCATAAAGGTCTTATGGCCTTTTATTGTACCTATTGTACATCATCAGGAATGTGTGTGAGAAATATGTTTGTTACAAGGAGAGAAAAACCACCAAGTCTTTCAGTTTATATCATGTACAGAATGGATTCACATCTTTAGATTTGGGGATAGTGGCAACCAAATTGTGGAGGGGGGGAAGTATTCTAGAACCTATAGTATTTAAGTTCATCTGTAGAAGAGGAAGAGTGCGCAGTTGGCTTTAAAACTTTTCTTAGTATAATTGTAATCAAAGCGAAACAACAAGAGTTTCACGGACACTCTGCAAACGAGTAGGATCTGCTTGTTTGGCTGGAGTTGGGGCGCATGGAGCCTGCTGCAGGTTTCGTCTTTGGCATCCTGGCTTTCCGGCTGATAAGGGGGCTTTGCTCACCTGAACTATTATGTTTCTGCAGCTTTCCCTAGTTTTACACGTGGAGGCTGTAGCTGCATTAGTGGAGCTATTTGGGCCCAGGGCAAACCGGGTTACGGCATTCACATGCTGCATTAAAATCCTTTGGAACTGTTGGCACAGGTTGGCAGACATTGAGACAGTAGTGACTCAAAGTTGAACTGGCTCCAGAGATCAAGTGCAGCTTTTGTACAGTAACAAGGATTTAATGCCAGCCAAGTGATGGAGTCCTTGTCCTGCTGGAGTCAGGATGCCTTGTAATGACATGAAGCTTACATTTAAATATCTGGCTTGAGATCAGAAACTTGCTGTGGGTCTTTTTTTTCCTTTCCTCAACACATTTCTTCTGTATTTACAGTGATTCTTTGCCCCTTCCATTTGTTTTGGGAGTGAGGACAGGGAGAAGGTCTTTTATTTGGGGGGTTAGTTTGGTGCCGGTCTTCAGCTTCTCCTGTCCTTGCCTTTCTGGCTTGCCTCGGTTTCCTTGCTAGCGCACCTCTCAGCCCTGCCTGCTGGGATGGCTCTTCTCCATGTTTCTCTTTCAAGGTCAGGCCTTCAGAACCGTATTATTGCAGGTCAGACACTGAGTAATCCCAGGATATCATAGAACTTTTATCAGATGCCAAGTAAGGACTCCTCTTTCCCCCTCACCTAATAAAAAAACATCAGGATTCCCTCTTGGCTTTTGAAAGCGGAGCCTTTATTAGCGCGAGTAATTAGCAATATAGGGGCATCTGGTTCTAGGAGGGGCTTGGAGACAGAAGTAGATGGCTGGCTTTGTGAGCTGTCTTCAAAAATAATTATTTTTCTCAAATGCGCTTCTTTTCTTTGCCATGATAGCAAGGGTTTTCGAAAATGTCACTCTCCTTATGGTTTCGTAACTCATTTCTTTGAAGAACACAAAGCATTTTATACATATTATTTAAAATATTTTGGGGAGTCTCGGAGGTCAGATAAGGGGAAGCTGCCTAGCTGGTTTCTGGTGTAAGGAATTGTGGTACTGATGTGTTTGGTGAACAGCTGGGGAAACAGAAGTCAAAATCAAGAGTTCACGTAGGTTGAAAACATAATGATGGGATTTTCGTAGGCTGCCTTAACCATCTCACCCAGGAAGCTTGTCAGGACCTAACTATGTGAACGGAGCTTTTGGGAAACATTGCTTAGGAGAAGTTCCCTGAATCTATAAATGTGAATTTCCCGGCTCAGAAAAAGTATAGCTCTCCACCTTTCCAGCTGTCGCAGGACTGCTGTTAAAAGATGTTTCTAAAATAACTGTCTTGTCCATATCTTTTCATCTCTCATTGGGAGCAAATCTTAACTTCTCGGGGATGAAGTGACCCTAAATCAAAATACCAGCCTTTAGATTTGAAGATTGTGCTTGCTGCGGTGTGGAAACACTTTTCTATAGGCTATTTAACTTTCAGAGTATGTGTATACAAATCAATATATTTGTCTCTGTTCATTAATGTAAAGCTATTTGTATTGGAGTACAATACAGTTTCCTAATGTGGTTCGCAGTGATGAATGGTTTTTTTCTCTCCTTAAAGAAACTAGTCCAATTATTCCTTCTAATTGGGGATGGTATGCAGAGTTCTTCTATACATCCAACTTTCTCTGTCTCTTATGTTCACAGGGTTTAGTCTTTCCCTGTGAGAGTGAATATTTTTTTTCTTCCCCCTTCTCTCCCTTTCTCTAACCTTACAAATTAAGACAAAAGATAATTACTTGGAGGGGTAAAACTGGCAGGTTCCCACGACACTTAAAATTAATGAGCTGTTGAGTACAAAAAAATACCTTGTCTTTGGCTCCATCGTCTTTGCCCAATCTTCCTCCTCCCCCCTTTCTTCCCATTTAACACATGATTTGACTTTTTGGCTGTGTTTGCCATTTCGGTATATTGCTGCTATAAAATAGCGAGATGGTTACAGAAAGTGGCTTCGTTTGAAAACCATCTCTTTGTTTGCAAATCAAAGTTAATTTGATTCAGTTTTACATTTTTGTATATTTGAAAACCCTTCCCCTTTGTTGATATCAAAATATTCTTTATGAGAGTATTGGGCAGCCAGGTTGGCTTTTCATGTTAATGCCACCTGTCCCCTTCTCCCCGCTGCTCCCCCTTTCCTATAATAATCGGAATGCTTTACCAATTTCTCTTTGATTTGAAGGGCTTTGCTTTCTAGAGGAAGAGGTTTTGTGGCATCAAAATGATACTAAAGAGTTGTGCATCTTATTTCAGGTACAAATAGTGCTGATGAAAGATTTGGTTTTTCAGATCAGAACGATACTGCTGATTAAGCACAGTGCCACTCTTATCAAATTTCTGTGAAGAACTGGGCCTTGCTCACAGCTCCTCTGGAAAGGGGATGATGTTATCCCTATAAACATTTGATGCCTGTCAGTTTCATGCTACATGTAAAGCCTCTTGTAACCATCGTGTAGTTAACCGTGGAAAAGGAGATTTCAGCCCTAAATTTCAGACTGCTTGGATTCAAGACCCCTTTCTATTCCTATTTATGATGCAGGCTCACTGTTGCCCTGGCTGGCGTGCAAGTATGATCATAGCTCCTTGAACTCCTGGGCTCAAGCAGTCCTCCAGAGTCAGTGGGGCCCTTTTCTACTCTGAAATTATTGAGAGGACTCCCAAAAGGCTTTTTCAAATGTGGATTATACACATATTTATCAATAACTACCATATTAGAATTCAAAGTGAGAACTTTTTTGTCTTTTTTTTTTTTTGAGACAGAGTCTTACTTTGTCACTTTGGTACCAAGAGTGCCATGAAGTCATCACTCACAGCAACCTCAAACTCTTGGGCTTAAGCGATTCTCTGGCCTCAGCCTCCCAAGTAGCTGGGAGTAGCAGTGCCTGCCACAACGCCCAGCTATTTTTAGAGATGGGGTCTCACTCTTGCTCAGGCTGGTCTCGAACCTGTGAGCTCAGGGCAATCCACCCACCTTGGCCTCCCAGAGTACTAGGATTATAGGTGTGAGCCAGCATGCCCTGCAAAACTGAGGAAATTTAAAAACACTTATTCCCTTAGAAATGGCACAGACCAATTACCCGTTAAGTTAAACACGTACAGTGTTCTTAAAAAAATAATCATGGCTGGGGCAGCAGTCCACACCTATGATCCTGTCACTCTGGGAAGCTGAGTTGTGGGACAATCAGTTGAATCCTTGAGTTCAAAACCACCTCAGGGAGACCCATTCTCTACTAAAAATAGAAAAATCAGCCCAGTGTCATGGAGTAGACTACTCCTGTGGTCCCAGCTACTTGGGAGGCTGGAGCCCAGGAGTTTGAGGTCACAGTGAGCTACGATGACACCTATGCAGTCTATCCAGGGAAACTGAGTGAGATTCTCTCTCTCAAAAAACAAAAATTCAAAACCAAAATATTACTGTTAAGAATTACATTATTTTACATTTTTGCAAGTCTCCTCAGTATCTTGCTCTGTAGAAGACAGGCAAATTCTCCTGTCTTTCGCCTTCAGTCTCTGGTAATATATCGCGTGGTTGACATAGGAGGAAAATCAGTCCTGTAGAATATAATATGTACTTTGAGAAGCGGGAAGATCCTTCCTTGGTTCTGGGATGCAGTCTGACTCCACAAGTGCTACTTTCTTAAAGGTCAGTTGCTATGGGAACCGGAACCTGTCTCATCATTGAACTTTTCCTACCCATTAATATCCATGGATTTGTCTCCCACTTGGGATAAAACCAGGCACAGTTTTGTAGCGTGCTGCGTACTGGTCATTTGAAAGTAATGGTTTGCTGAGTCGTGGTCCTCACCTTTTGTCGGAACTTTCCTCGTACTTTATCAAGAATCCCATCTCCACTCACCTCCTCAGGAGTCTTCAAGTACTGAGAGGCCGTCAGACTCAGGATGGCAGATTCCTATTTTCCAAAATTCTAATTTTTGCCTGAAAGCGTGAATTCTGTCACTGGCAGCAGAAACTATTAGATACTTGCTTTAAAAAACTGGCTTGTCTCACTCACTTCTGCAAAAAGTAGCTGCCAAATAACTAAGTCTTCACAACTCGAGTGTGTCATCCTTCTTCAAATGAAAATGGCGTTCTGTGGGAAAGGAGCTCGAGTGCAGCCCACACAGCCACACAGGGGCTTTTTCTTCGAGATCAGCATCATATTTCAGTATATAGAAGAAGTACTTGATGCCTAATTCCTATTTTTTCACATGAAGTGTGTGTGCTCAGGAGGCCGAGATTTAATGATATTAACGGTTTGTACCAATTTATCAATGTCATTGTTAAATGAAATTGGCTTTTTTTTTTAAGCCTTGCTAAGGTCCACTGATCAAGAATAAAGTAAGTACTAGTATTACTGTAATGTGGTGCCACTGACTTTATTTATTCTAAAACACCAGGAATTTTGCCCACATTGAAAAAATTGGGAGCTAATTCACATATCGTACGATTTATCCATTTAATGTGCTAGCATGAATCAATATTTGACTTTTTTTTTTTGGTAGCTGAGTAACATTCCATTTGTATGGTTATGCCAGTTTATTTAGCAAAATAAAGAACAGTTGATGGAGCTTTCTGTTTTTCTCTGAGTTTTAACTGTTAGTAATCATTCTGTGAACATACATAAATTTTTACGTGGACATACTGTAAACATTTTTCTTGTGTATATTCTTGGAATGGAATTGTTGGTCGCTTGGGAATTCTTTTTTTTTTTTTGAGACAGAGCCTCAAGCTATCCCCCTGGGTAGAGTGCCATGGCATCACAGCTCATAGCAACCTCCAACTCCTGGGCTCAAGCGAGTCTCCTGCCTTCGCCTCCCAAGTAGCTGGGACCACAGGCGCCCACCACAACGCCCGGCCATTTTTTGGTTGCAACCATCATTGTTGTTTGGCAGGCCCAGGCTGCGGATTCGAACCTGCCACCTTAGGTGTACGTGGCTGGCGCCTTAGCCGATTGAGCCACAAGTGCCGAGCCAGAAACTCTATAATTTTTAATATTTAAAGAATAAACTAAAGCATGGATGAACATTACTCTACCTAGAAAGTACCCTTCAGTCAGAAATGATGTATGATTTTGCCTAAGCCAATGAGATATGTTATTTTAGTCACTATGCAGATTTTTATTGATAAGAATAATTATTCCAACCAAATGCTATGGGCTACAAGGATGATTTATCTAATAATTCTATGCAAACAACTTTCTGGATATCACTTCTAGGGTGGAGTGCTGATTTGTTTTCAAATTGCTATCAACAAATTATACTTAATAGCTCAAATTATGATCAGTTAAGTAGGTCACTAATTCTTGGTGAAAATGAAAATAAAAATATCATTCTATGGAAACTGACTAAAGTAATAACCAGTTATTATGCTGATAATTTAGCATTTTAGATGTTAAATAATTGATTCCAGTTCTGTCTTACAAATTCTTAGGAATTGGGCCACTGGCTTAACCTACCTGAGCCTTAGGTTTGCATCTGTAAAGTAGAGATATTATTACAGAGATAATGGTTGATGAGTCACAACATTGTCCTCAGAATCAGTTTAAACATACTCTCATTTATTTCTTATATATAAGGTAATTACAGGGAGAAGAACTGAGATGGTTGTATTCAGAATAAATTGGAACACGGAGGCTGGAGGCAAAAAAAAAAAAAAAAAAGAACCGAAAAGAGTTTCTGTTGGTGTAAGTGCAATAGAATAGAAAAATAGGTTTCTACATGAGATGTGATGAAGAAAACATTGTATCTCATTTTCAGGGACTGTATACCATGAAAGACTCACCATTTCTCACAAGGGATTGAAGCAGAATAAAAGTACCTATTTATAGTAGAATGGATAATAAATTGGTAGTATAAACATACTAGACATGTAGAGATGAGCACCGCATGCTCAGACATGGCAGTTCAGCTTCAAGTGTTCCTCAGGGAAAATGGATTTGAGAAGGAATTCCTTTCTCTGAGGTCCTGCCTGCAGCCTGCAGAAATGCAGAGACACTCTCACAAAAGAATACCGGAGGGCCAGACCTGGGTCGCAGCTGGAAGCTTGAGCACCTGTGCAGGCATTAGCTTGCTGTTCTCTACTCCTCTTCCCTCATTAACATTATAATCACTGGTTTTGGTTTGGAAGATTTGGGCTAGCTAGCAAAAGCAGAAAGCCAGTCTCCTTTATGTTTTTACCCCAAACGAAATCAATTGTATATGTGTTCAACAGTGTTCACACTGAATTGTAATCTTAATGGCAGTTTCCTGATCTTACTTCACTTCTTTTTATCTATGTTAAATTCTTTCTGAATGTTTGAGAGTATAAAAGATAATCAGTAAAGTTGGTCAGAGTCACTGTGCCAGAGAGAGCCTCGACCTCCCTCTTTGCCAATCATCCCTGATGGTTTGCCAATCATCCCAATCGTCTGCAGTTACTTTTCTCTGCATCACTGATCAGAGGGCTCCGGGGAACAATAACATAGACAGG